>JBBPBX010003852.1:6100-74812 GCA_038048925.1 Garcialebias charrua | reverse complement strand
AACTGCCTTTTTAAACTGTAAATATTTTAAATTTAGGATTTTAGCCTTTTTAAACTGTAAATATTTTAAACTTAGGATTTTATTTAATTAAACTGCTGTGCAATTTATTGGTGTCTGTGTGAACTTGTCTCATGCCTCATCTGCAACGGGTCTATGTGCCTTAAGGGTAACTTTTAGTAAAGTTTTTAACCAAATTCACTTCTTTTATTTAAAATAGATTATTTATTTTTTTAAACTAAAGTTCCCTATTTTTATCAATACCCGTCCGGCTACAATACCGTGCCGGGCCTCTCTGACCCGGGCCTTCAACTTTCACACAGTTTGTGAACACCATCGTTAGTGCAGAAGTGACACAGTAATGATTCACATTAAAGAATAACACAGCATATGTAATGCTTAGGGATGGGAACCGAGAACCGGTTCTGTTAGAGAACCGGTTCTTAATAGTCCAATTCCATGGAATTGTAGGCTGCATGTCTTACGCCAAAAATACACTACACGCGTTCCAGCTCCGCCCCGCTCCGGTCCGACCTCCGCAGCAAATACGCACCCATTATAATCAATGACAGAATTTACACTGGCTCCGCACGGCGGCGGCGAGCTGCGGAGAGCGGACGGCAGTCCGTCAAAATTAGAAATTTTTCTATTTCTGCCGGACGCCGGAGCTGTGCCGGAGTCAACTTTTGAAGATTACGTCGCACCAACAGGAAAAGGAACGAGCACAACTTCCGTATTTACAAAATAAAATCACCACGGGCGGACTAATCCTAGCTCTATACGGATTTATTTGTACAAAAATGCTGTCAAACTATCATTTATGACTATTCTATGACTAAACTATTATATTTATGACTATGACTACACCTAATAACGCAATACAAGAAATAAATAAATAAAAAAGTATTTTATTCTGAAATGTAAACATCACTTCCTGTTGCTCAAACCATGTCCTGTCGCTTATTTACGAGAGAAGATCAAGGCAGCCTTTACTGTTGTTCTCCTTCTTCCACCGAATGAATTGTTTTGTTCTGACTTCATGATTTATCGCGCAATCTCGCAATTCCCGCGCATGCGTCTTGGAGCGGCGCATCCATGCGGACCTGAGCTGAGCGGAGGCAGTGGACTTTGGACTCGCTCAGCTGCGACCTGCGGAGCGGAGCGGACACGGACCGCGTGTAGTGTATTTTTGGGGTTAACGATTCAGCTTATCGGTTCTGCAGACTCATGGTGGTGACGTATTTAAGCGCTGACATCACAGACATACGCCGCGCCCGAGTGGTGGTGGTGTCTATATATGATATCTACGGGTGTCTATATATGATATCTATGGTGGTGTTCACATGTAGTGTTCAAAATGGCGTCGCGGAGGAAGCGCTCAAGCGTTTGGCTTCATTTCACGAAAAAAGATGAGACCAGGGCTACTTGTAACGCATGCAACGCGTCCATTACGATAAAGAGAGGAAATACGTTGAACATGCAGAAGCATTTGGCCACTCAGCATGCAGTGATTTTGAAGAAATGTACCGTTTTTAACATGCTGCTTGGAGGAGAAGGAAGTGGAGAGAAAGCGTCCACCTCCGTTGTAAATGTTACAGCAGGTAACGTCAACTTCTTTCACTTGTTTGTTACCTTTAGCTATACTGCTTCCACTGTATTTTATAAATAATCTCCCTCTCCTGTTGTCATGCACGGCTGCTTCTGAGAAGAACGGGCGGTGGACTCACGAGGTAGCTTGGCGAACTCAGCTTTATTGAACTGCTAATAGCACGACATGTTAACGTCTCGTGTCAGGCTCAGTTCACAACTAAAACACACACACCTTGCGCATGCTCAGTCTATACTGGCTACGGCAACCCAACTGGGACATATCACCACATCTCCCCCTTTTAACAGGAAACACACATGTTTCTAAACTATTCTAAACTACCCTGTATATAACATCCGAACACTAGGACGTTGGGGTAGACTGCCCTCGGTCCACAGCAACGTAGGGATTATTCTGCCCTCGATAGTTGCTGTTCCTATTAATTCGGTGAACAACTAAATATTTTCCCAGTTACTATTTACCTACACCTCAGAACTCTATGTTTCAACTAAACATTTTCCCAGTTACTATTTACCCACACTTCAGAACTCTATGTTTCACCCTTATACCTACAAACTACACAGGTCTATGTTTCACACTTATACATACAAACTACACAGGTCTATGTTTCACACTTATACATACAAACTACACAGGTCAACTTCACTTTATCCTTTTTTTTTTTTTTTTTTTTAGTCATTAAGTGTCTCGGTACCTTAGAGGGATCTGCTGCTTTATTTGTTCACTTTGCCTTGCTATCTGAATAGCTCGTTCCAGCGTGAGGTTTGCCTCCAACTGCAGTTTTTCAGAAATACTGTGGTCCAGTATTCCAATCACAATTCTGTCTCGAATGTGTTTGTCTTTTGTGCCTCCAAACTCACAGTTTTGTGCTAGTTCATATAAGCTTCTGACGAATGCTTCAACAGGCTCTCCGGCTTTCTGCACTCTTTTATGAAAGCAAGCTCTGTCGTGAATAACATTTCTTCTTGGCACAAAATGGTCGCTGAATTTCGCCATTACCGTCGTGTAATCTAGCTCAGGATGCGTCTCCACGTTTTCTTCATCAGCCGCCACATTTACTCTCTCGTACACAAACGAGTCATAAATAGCCTCTGCCTCTCTTCCCAGGGCATAAAGAAGCATGTTGACTTGTACCTCTCCGCTCTCTACGTCCAACTTTGACGCTATTCTGTAGCGATCAACGCGACGACGCCACATCGGCCATTCTGCCGGGCGCGAGAAGTCGAAAGGTTCCGGTGGACCGAACTTTGCCATTTAACTCAGTAACTCACTCAGTAAGGCGTCCTGTCAGCCACTTCTGACACCATGTCATGAACGGCTGCTTCTGAGAAGAACGGGCGGTGGACTCACGAGGTAGCTTGGCGAACTCAGCTTTATTGAACTGCTAATAGCACGACATTCATTCAACCTTTATTTATACAGGCTAGCCTTGTTGAGTCACGGGGACTCATTTACAAGAGGGACCTGTCTCACTCACACCAAACAACCATTCACTCTCACACTCACACCTAGGGTCAATTTAGAGTCTAACAAGCATGTTTTTGGACATGTTAACGTCTCGTGTCAGGCTCAGTTCACAACTAAAACACACACACCTTGTGCATGCTCAGTCTATACTGGCTACGGCAACCCAACTGGGACATATCACCACACCTGTAATAACATTTAGTTGACGAGAATTGCCTGAGTCTGGCTGGGTCTGAGTCTAGTAGTGTTAGCACGAGTGGTGCTGCTAGCACACCAACGTTAGCTTCTCCTTTCATGGAAGCAGGGAGAAATAAAATGACTGAGGCAAGAACAAACGAATGTCATCAATCTGTTACCAGATTTGTGGTGAAAGGTTTGCACCCTTTTACAACAGTGGAAGCACGTGAATTTCGGTAAGAAAATATTTAAATGATAAATATCAAATTGTAAGTTGTCAGTTTAACAAGTTATGTTCTGTTTCTATTCTTTTTTTTTTAGGGAGATGACTAAGACTCTTAACCCAAAATATTGTCCACCAAGCAGAGAAGGTTTAACAAACCATCTCATCCCTGCTTGGTATGAGGTCGAAAAGAGTAATCTGATATCAAAGCTATCAAAGCTAACCGAGCTAGCTCACCGTAACCGGGTGCTGTAGTTGCAGGCTTCGTGAACAAATAAACCGGAGAATACGCTGGTTATTACGAAGAAATGCGGGCCGGCACGCTGGGGTGCTTTGTTGCAGTGAAAGAACACAACAAAACACGCTACAGTGGTAGCGCGGTGGTGGGCCAAGCGTCGTGTACGCCGCCTGGAACTTTAAGCTGGGCCGGGCACCACGAGTGAGCCGAGCGCCGTGTACGCCGCCTGGAGCGCCGTAGGAGAGCCGGAGGACCGCGGCCTGGAGTTCGAGCTGGGCTGGGAGCCGTGAGAGAGCCGGGGCCAGGCACCGCGAGTGGGCCGAGCGTGAACGCCGCCTGGAGAGTCGTGGGATAACCGGAGGACAGCGGCCGGGAGTTTCGAGCTGGACGGTGTCGTGTTATTAAATTATACACGTGAGTTCGGCTGCTAGCTTAACGTGGCTTTATTCTTCAACACCATGAAACGAAACTTAACACGTTCATGTCCCTGACTGATGACGTCACACTCGTGCGTCCCTGTATTAAATATACAGTTACACCACATCTCCCCTTTCTAGAATCAATGGGTAGACTGCCATTGATCCTGCAGAACCTTAAGGGATTATTCTGCCCCTGTGGCTGGAAGGTCTGCTCCTATCTTTACCTCAAACCATGCTCACACACACAACAGACACACATCAACTACTCTTAGCTTAGAACACTAAATTTTCAACAGAATGTCAGAAAATAAAGTCTGTGCTGTCTGTACTAACTCTAAACTCTGAGGCATGCACATTTACATTTAAACAATGCAAAAAAAACAATAATGAACACAGCATATTCATTTAAAGTAACAAACACTTTCTTTTCTTTTTTTACTTTGAGTCCTGCACAATCTGCAAAATTTACAAGTCTAATCTGGTTGGTTTTACCACTGCTCTCCCAGACCTGGTTCTGAAAGGAGTGGATGGTGTCTCTGGAACCTTCAGATGTGGTGATGCTGCAGGTGGTGCTGCAGCAGGTTGTTTTGGACTCCCCGGATCATGTTCAGCTGCACCGCAGGTGCTCTGCTCCGGCAAAGGCTGCATGGCCACAAGATGACGCCGGTTTCTCCTTATAATCCCGTGG
Source organism: Garcialebias charrua (assembly GCA_038048925.1). Classification (NCBI taxonomy): domain Eukaryota; kingdom Metazoa; phylum Chordata; class Actinopteri; order Cyprinodontiformes; family Rivulidae; genus Garcialebias; species Garcialebias charrua. Next base: position 69,994 of record JBBPBX010003852.1, on the reverse strand, counting down.
GATCCCTCCACCAGATATGAGCGGGGTGTAGTGTGGCTTCCAATGACAGTACCAGCTGTCTTTTGGTCTGTAACCCACACATTCTGTCCAGCTGCCAGTCTGTTAAGATCCTGTGCCCGGTGTCGCTGATCATAACGTCGAGCATCTTTTCTCCTTCTCTCCTCTTCCTTCTGTGAAACAGCATGTCCATCAGGAAGAGCAGGATTTAACAATGAGAATGGTGTTGTCATCAGGGGCTCCCTGTGGTTCTGTCTCTCCTGGCAGCATGCCCTGCAGTTAAGAACCCGGTCGTTCAGCTGCTGGCTGAGGCCTGGCCACCACACGGACTGTCGTGCCCGCTCCCGGCACTTTACCACACCTTGATGTCCTTCGTGCAGTTTTGCAAGAACATCATTTCTCATTGTAGAGGGAATAATGAGTCTCTGTCCCTTTAGCAGTAGGCCATCTTGAACTGTAATGAAGGATCTTTCAGCCCAGTATGACTTTAGTGCTGGTTCTTTATTGATGCTTGTGGGCCAGCCTTCTTCGCACAGCTGCATCACGCGCGCACACACACTGTCTCTCTGCAGCTGCTCCTTCAGTTCTTCCAAATAGGCAGTACTCGCAGGTAGATTGCTCATTACCATATCTATGTAGATGTTTGTGTCCTCACACAGCTCTTTTTCTGTGAGTGTTTCACCTCTTTCAACCGATGCTCGTGTCAGCGTATCTGTTGTCCACAGACATTTCCCTGCCACATGTGTTATCGGTTCATCTGTGGGTGTTTCATCTCTTTCAACCGGTGCTTGTGACAGCGTATCTGCTGTCCACAGACATTTACCTGCCACATGTGTTATCGGTTCCACCCCTGGTTTTAGCTCTATGGCACATGGCTGGTGCACCTCTCCAAGTCCACTGCATAGTTCTGGGTAGGCCTGTTCTAGTGACTCTATGTCAACACTGTCTAGGCGTGCAACTAGCCCCAGCCTACAGCTCACAGATCTTCCCAACAATGCAGTGTGCAGGTGGCGAACAATGTACACCTCCTCCATCTCTTCTTTCCCACCTCTCTGTAGCAGCAGCCTGGCAACGCCCACAACATCAAGTGGACTCCTACCTGGCCCCAAAAGTGGTTTAGCAGCTTTTTGGAGCATGGGTGGACTGTCTTTAAATATGTTCTGAAACACGACGTGCGGCAGAACAGTGACATCGGCACCTGTGTCGATTTTAAATGTCACACTTTCGTCGAGAATGTTAATTTTCACCAACCAAGGATCACCATCTGTTGTGATGCTGCCAAGGAAAATGGCGTCTTCATCCTCTTCTTCCACCTCATGTACTGACTTGGGTGTCCTGCACACACGGCTATAATGCCCTTTTCTGCCACACATGTGACATTTGCTTTCATTTGCAGGACAGTCACGTTTAGGATGTGATGGAGATTTGCCACATTTCAAACACTGTGACTGTGAAGCTTTTCCCTTGTTGTTTTGCTCTTTGACATGCTGAGGTGGTTTATTTTTAGCAAACTTGCCATTTTTATACTCTCTGACTCTGTCCACAAACTTATCATCACTAGCTTGTGCTTTGGAGTGTCCTTGCAGCGAAGCTTGCTGTTTTTTCACTTCCTCGCTTTGACGTGCCATCCTCACTGCTTTATCTAACGTAAGTTCTGCGTCCAGCTGCATGCGTTCAGAGAGCCCTTTGTCCAATAGTCCAACAACAAGTCTGTCTCTGATTAGCTCATCGTGTAACACCCCATAGTTACAGTGTTCAGCTAACGCAAATAGCACAGTCACAAACGAATCCACCGACTCCCCCTCTTTTTGTCTCCGCATGTTGAACTTAGCACGCTCATATATTACGTTTTTCTTTACAATGAAGAATCTTTGCAAGCTGTCACGTACCCCCTTGTAGGTGTTTCTATCTGCAGCCGTCAGTGTTAGCCCACGCAAGATGTCGTCCGCCTCGTCACCCATGCAGTAGATCAGCGTGTTTATCTGATTCTCTTCTGAGCTTGCATTTAGGTTACTTGCCAGGCGAAATCTTTCAAATCTTCTGATCCATTTGTCCCACTCTTGCGGTTTTGCAAAGTCGAAGGACTCCGGCGGCTGGATGTTGAACGTAGCACATGGTCCTGGGCCCGCTGCACCTCTTTGCAGCGCCGCTGCTGTCGGCTGCCCCGTCCCGCTGCTCGTGTTTTCTCCGTCGCTCATTTCGTCCTCTTTTTTGTCTTGCAGGCGTACAAACTGACAGGCTTCACTCCACGTAGCTACAGGACTTCTGACACCATGTCGTGTTATTAAATTATACACGTGAGTTCGGCTGCTAGCTTAACGTGGCTTTATTCTTCAACACCATGAAACGAAACTTAACACGTTCATGTCCCTGACTGATGACGTCACACTCGTGCGTCCCTGTATTAAATATACAGTTACACCACAGACGGATCGCCGTGGGAGAGCCGGGGGACCGCCGGAGCTGGACCTGGAGCTACGTGCTGTGCTAACTGGGCTGCATCGGTTCTGGTGGGGGTCGGAGCTGGGCCTGGAGCTACGTGTTGTGCTAACTGGGCTGCATCGGTTCTGGTGGGGGTCGGAGCTGGGCCTTGAGCCACTGGAGCTGAGTGCGGTGCTGGCTGGACTGCGTCTGATCTAGTGAGCGGACCTCTTCGGATGGTGGATCTGATTGCTGCAGGCTGCTGAAACCGTGAGTTCTGATCTAATAACTGCTGATCTGGGTGCTGCACTGCTGGGCCACACCAATCATCTTTAGGCCTGTGAGCCTCGTGGAATGGCCACGTGGTTCAGTGAATAAACCAAAGACCTGCTACCACTAGATCACAAACTCTGTAAGTATGACGAGAGGTAAAGGACCAAAGTCACCAGTCTCTGTAAATAGGAAAAATAGAGGACAAAAGTCACCAGACTCGGAGGGAAACAACTCAGATATGCAAGACTTTAGAGAATCACTCAACTTTATGAGTGGACAAATAGAAAGTTTAACAGCAAAGATGGATTCCCAGGCCAGGCTGGTTAAAGAAATAAGAGAACTGAAAGAACTGATAACTAACAAAGACAAGAGAATTGCTGATTTAGAACAAAAAATAGAGGATTTAGAACAATTTACAAAGCAAGACAACGTGGTCATCTCAGGACTTGATGTTAGTAAGTGTCGGACACATCAAAGAGCTCCTAATAACAATGATCCAAATGAGTATGAATCTCAGGAAGAACAAGAGACTCTGGAGGAACTTGTAGTTAATTTCTTACAGGACATGAACATGGACATAAACTATGAGGACATTTCATTCTGTCACACCCTGCCCAGTAATTCACCAAGATTCAAACCGTCAGTGGTCGTTAAGTTCATTAGCAGGAATACAAAAAACTATGTTATGCAAAATAGAAGAAATCTGAAGGGATCAGACGTTTACATAAATGAACATCTTACCAAGAAAAATGGAAAAATTGCAAAAGAAGCAAGGTGGTTAAAAAACAAAGAAAAAAAAATAGCATCAACATGGACTAGAAATGGATACGTCTTTATCAAAGCAAAGGAAGGGTCTCAGCCTAAAATGATAAAAGAGCTGACGGATCTGGATGAATTCAAGAGATGAAAAATTACAAATCAATGAAACAACTCACAATCAAAATGGATAAAATATACAGTGAAATGAACAAATACATTAGAACATGACAACATACGAAGACTCAGAACCTAAAATATATAATGTTGAAAATGTGATTGATGCAAATTTTTTTCCTGTAATAAATGATAGCGAATATTATAATGAAGACCAGTTTAATGACATCAATATATCAAATGGAGTTCTCTCCATTATTCACTTTAATAGCAGAAGTATAAATGCAAACATATCCAAAATAACAGATTACTTAAAACAATTAAATAGAACTTTTACGATAATAGCGCTGTCAGAGACATGGCTTAATGATGATAACACAAGTAATATTCACATCGAGGGGTATGAATTATATCATATGAACAGAAATAATAAAAGAGGTGGTGGTGTCGCACTATTTGTCAATAATGAAATAAAATGTAAATTAAATAATGAAATGTCAATAATAGTTGATAATATTATGGAAATGATAACAATAGAAATTATAAACAAAAACGATAAAAACATAATAATAAGTTGTGTATATAGATCACCAGGAGCAAATATAGAAATATTCACTGATAAAATCTTGGAACTAATGGAGAAGAGTTTTAATAAAAATATTTTTTTGTGTGGAGACTTTAACATTGATATGGGAAATAAAACAGATTCAAATAACATAAGCACATTTATAAACTCAATGTACAGTTTAAATATGTATCCATTGATATCAAAGCCAACAAGAATTACAACTCATAGTGCCACAATAATTGATAATATTTTCACAAATATAACAAATGGGGATGTGATTGGTGGTATCTTAACGACCGACTTAAGTGATCATTTGCCAGTTTTCACAATCTTTAAAAATGATCAAAATATCACAAAAGCAGTCACAACGAAGAAAAAGATCATAAACACATCAAAAAGTTTTTTGCGCTGTTTTTTGCAAAAAGTTTTTTGCATCAAAGAGTTTTTTGCGCTGGATGTGCAGAGAAGAGCGCTGAAAAAGCTGCGGACATTGGACTGGAGCATGCGATCCAGAATTATGAATCTACAAGCCAACGTGTCCGTGAGTTTTTTGCCGAGAGTTAGCCTAGCGTAGCTACAAACCGGGCTAATCAAAGCAAACCGAGCTGGGTCACCGTAACCGGGTGCCGTAGCTGCGGGCTTCGTGAACAAATAAACCGGAAAAATACGCTGGTTGTTACGAAGAAACGCGGGCCGGTAAGCTGGAGGAGCTTTGTTGCAGCGAAAGAACAAAACAAAGCTGGGAGCGGAGGCTACAGGCTACAAGCTAACGCTAGCCATGTGCTGCTGATAAAAGCTAATGCGGCAAAACACCACTGAGTTGGGGATTGTTGCTACGGGCTGAAAATCTGTAGTCTGTGAACTGGTGAGGCCAGAGAGGCATTGGAGTGCTGCTGTGGGACAATAAATTACATCCAGGCCCCAGATGGACGAGAGCTGAGCTGAACTGGTTGCTGGTGGACAGGACCTGCGCTAAGCTGTTTGCTGTGGACGAGAGCAGTGCAGCAAGCTGGTTGTTGTTGGACGTGAGCAGAGCAACGAGTGAGTTGCTGTTGGACAGGAGCAGAGAAACAAGCAGGTTGATGCTGGACGTGAGCAGAGCAACAAGCTGGTTGCTGTTGGACGGGAGCAGTGCAGCAAGCTGGTTGCTGTTGGACGGGAACAGTGCAGCAAGCTGGTTGTACGTGAGCAGAGCAACGATTGAGCTGCTGTTGGACGGAAGCAGGACAGCGAGCGAGTTGCTGAAGACGGAAGCAGAGCAACGATCGAGTTGCTGTTGGACGGGAAGCAAGCTGGTTACTGTTGGACATGAGCAGAGCAGCGAGCGAGTTGCTGTGGACGGGAGCAGAGCAGCGAACGAGTTGCTGCGGACGGGAGCAGATCGGCGAGCGAGTTACTGTGGAACAGTGAATTTCTGTATCCAGACCAGAAGAAGCAGGCGAGATGAGTCCTGGGAAAACAAAGAAAACGGAGCAGCAGAGACAGGAGTCGGCGAGTAAAAAATCGGTGGATAAAAATCTGGAGTTAATGGAGGAATTGAAAAATGCAGTAAACGTTCTCAATGTGGAACTTGCAAGTTTGAGAGCTGAGCAAAAAAACTTTAATCAACTGGTAGAGGAGATGAAACAAATGAAAGCTCAGGAGGTCATCAGAGAAGAACGATTAGCTCAATTGGAACAAAAGTGTGAGGACATGGAACAATACATAAGAGGTGAGAACATGGTCATTTCTGGACTCGAGATTAAACGCTGGTCATCGGCTGATGTAACTAAAGGCGTTAACACAAGTGAAGGAGGACTACCAGAACAACTGCAGTCTCTGGAGAATCAGGTAGTCACTTTCTTAAATGGCAAAGACATTGACATTAAACGTGATGACATTTCCACCTGTTACACACTGCCCAATAGAGCTAACAAACTTAAACCATCAGTAGTCGTGAGATTCATTGGAAAGAATCAAAGAAACAGGGTAATGATGCAGTCAAAGAAACTCGCAAAAACTAAGGTCTTCATGAATGAACACCTAACTAAAAAAAACGCAAACATTGCACATGCAGCAAGGTTGTTGAAAAAGGAGGAAAAAATAAAAAAAACTTGGACAAGAAACGGAAACATCTGGATCAAAGTACATGAAAATTCTCAAGCTAAAATAATAAAAGAACTGAAAGACTTAGACACATTTTGATGAGCTCAAAAATGACAAATCACCAATCACTATCACATGTTCATACACAAAAATTGACAAAAATGAACAAACAAACAAATACATTAAAACATGCACAAAAATTGACAAAAATGAACAAACAAACAAATACATTAAAACATGACAGCAACAAACGAAGACTCAGAATTTAAAATATATAATGTTGAAGATATGGTTGATGCAAACTTTTATCCTGCTATAAAAGACTGTGAATACTATAATGAAGAAAAGTTTAATGACATCAATATAACAAATGGAGATCTCTCTATTATTCACATCAATAGTAGAAGTATAAATGCAAATATATCCAAAATAACAGATTATTTAAAACAGTTAAACAGAACTTTTACATTAATAGCACTGTCAGAGACATGGCTTAATGATGAAAACAAAAATAATGTTCACATCGAAGGATATGAATTATATCTGTCACGATCTGGTGCGGTGTTGGATGAACCCAGAGATGCAGACAGGCAGAACACTCGGAGGCACGAGTTGAAAATTAATAAATCATTTAATGTGTTGTGAACACAAACTCATAACTAAGACAGGGCAGTACTCACGACTCTTTGAGTTAGGATGTGGCACAAGCATGGACACGACACACCAGGTAGATCGACGAATGACCCCACACTCAAACCCACACCCACATAAACTAATATATGCACTGTCATTACCAAAAACCCAAAACACCTGAGAATGCAGCAGTCCAGTAATTACCCAAAACCCAAAACACCTGAGGAATGGCCCACAATCCTGACAGTACCCCCACCCCACAGACGCCCCACGGCGTCCCAAAGAAACCCCCCAAAAGAACAAGGGTGGGCGGAGGGAGGCAACAGGCACCACAAGCCAGTTCAGGAGGACGTCCAGGAGGTCGCCCATCACCACCCGCCGGAACCGGAGGACGTCCAGGAGACCGCCCATTGCGCTGCGTCACGTCGGGCGGGCGACAGGGAGACCGTCCATCCTGCAGCGCCACCTCCGGAGGACGTCCAGGAGGCCGTCCATCCTGCAGCGCCACCTCCGGAGGACGTCCAGGAGGCCGCCCATCACCACCAGCCAGGTCCAGAGGACGTCCAGGAGACCGGCCATCACCGGCAGGCACCGCGACCCCAAGGACGGCAACGGCAGGAACCAAGACGTCGACGGCCAGGACACGTTCAGAGTAGGCCGGCAAACGTCCCCCGTCGACCGGAACACCATCATCGTCGGCCAGAACACCATCATCGTCGTCGGCCGGAACACCATCATCGTCTGGCCGGAACACCATCATCGTCGGCCGGAACACCATCATCGTCGGCCGGAACACCATCATCGTCGGCCGGAACACCATCATCGTCGGCCGGAACATCATCATCGTCGGCCGGAACACCATCATCGTCGGCCGGAACACCATCATCGTCGGCCGGAACACCATCATCGTCGGCCGGAACACCATCATCGTCGGCCGGAACACCATCATCGTCGGCCGGAACACCATCATCGTCGGCCGGAACACCATCATCGTTGGCCGGAACACCATCATCGTCGGCCGGAACATCATCATCGTCGTCGGCCGGAACATCATCATCGTCGTCGGCCGGAAACCCATCATCGGCCGGAACATCGCCATAGTCGGTCGGAACCAAGACCCCGACAGCAGGGACTTGGTCGTCCGGTTCCGAGTCGTCGATGGCAGAACCACGATCGTCGTTGACCACCGAGACGACCCCAGGCGTAGGGACGTCAAGCGGCGAGACGTCTTCAGGACCCTCGTCGTCAGGACCCTTGAGACCCTCGTCGTCGAGACCCTCGTCGTCGTCAGGACCCTCGTCGTCGTCAGGACCCTCGTCGTCGAGACCCTCTTTGTGAGGACCCACGTCGTCGTCGAGCGGCGAGATGTCTGCTTTGTTGAGACCCTCGTCATCGGGACCCACGTTGTGGAGACCCTCATCGTGGAGACCCTCATCGACGTCGAGCGGCGAGATGTCTGCTTCGTTGAGACCCTCGTCGTCGTGACCCTCATCGTGGAGACCCTCGTCATCGTCGAGCGGTGAGATCCCTTCATGGTCCTCTGCGGTGACTGCAGTAACAGCAGTCTCAGAAGACCATGGTCCCACTACAGGTTCTGGACAACCTGCAGACTCTGGAACGCCTGAGGCAGGTCTTCGTCTAGGCGCTGGCACGGGAACCAGTCTGGGCGCTGGCACGGGAACCAGTCTGGGCGCTGGCACGGGAACCAGTCTGGGCGCTGGCACGGGAACCAGTCTGGGCGCTGGCACGGGAACCAGTCTGGGCGCTGGCACGGGAACCAGTCTGGGCGCTGGCGTAGACAGGGCAGCGCCCTCTGCTGGCGTAGACAGGGCAGCGCCCTCTGCTGGCGTAGACAGGGCAGCGCCCTCTGCTGGCGTAGACAGGGCAGCGCCCTCTGCTGGCGTAGACAGGGCAGCGCCCTCTGCTGGCGTAGACAGGGCAGCGCCCTCTGCTGGCGTAGACAGGGCAGCGCCCTCTGCTGGCGTAGACAGGGCAGCAAACAACAGCATGGACTCATCCCTCAAAGTCTTAACCCAAGTCAGTATCTGTGTGCGACCTGGATCTGGTAGCAAACAGGAATTGGCAATGATTAATTCTTCTGCAAGGGAAAAAGACCTGATTTTATGTTGTAGGTCCACACTACTGAGGGCAGCCTGAAGCAGTCTCTCAATCTGCTGGATAACGAGAGTGGCCTCCCGCATCTGTACAACAGCGACCCCTGGGGTTGATGAGTGCTCTGTGCGTTCGTCCTCAGAGTGGGAGCTCACACACTTCTCCTTCCGTGAAGGCTTTGCTGGAGGAGGCATCCTTGGGTCCCCAGCTGCGTGTCGTGCAGGATCCATCTCTGTGTGTCCTGCAGCCGTGTGAACTGGGACCACATACCCCCCCTTCAGCGAACGTCTCCCCGGAGACGTCACAGAGCACGAGGCCGGGCACCCCTCCCCCAACGAAATCCCCCTCGGCGCTGTTGACAGCGTGGGAATTGGGGCAGTAGGCGGGGCGGGCAGAAACCCGGAAACGTTCAGCGCCTTCGTTCGCCGCTTCCTCCTGCGGCGACGCGGTGCCGAAACTGGACTGGACCAGCACGCTTCGGGTTCCGAGTCGTCCTCAGAAATGGACCACAAAGCCAACGCAGGAGAAGGAGGGCAGAAAAAAAACATGTCGGAGCGGTCGCCTCCGCGTCTCCTCCTCGCTCGCTCCTCCAGTAAGAGAGGAGATGGCAGGATTTCCACTCCGGGTCCGCAACTCCAACCGGGTTCCGTCTGAAACCCGCTGACTCGAATGGCGGCTGCTTCCTTTTTAGCTGTAGCCGTCATTTTCTGCTCACGAGTGCCTTGGATCATCCGTCTGCGGGGGTTCTGGTTAGGTGGGGTCATTATGTCACGATCTGGTGCGGTGTTGGATGAACCCAGAGATGCAGACAGGCAGAACACTCGGAGGCACGAGTTGAAAATTAATAAATCATTTAATGTGTTGTGAACACAAACTCATAACTAAGACAGGGCAGTACTCACGACTCTTTGAGTTAGGATGTGGCACAAGCATGGACACGACACACCAGGTAGATCGACGAATGACCCCACACTCAAACCCACACCCACATAAACTAATATATGCACTGTCATTACCAAAAACCCAAAACACCTGAGAATGCAGCAGTCCAGTAATTACCCAAAACCCAAAACACCTGAGGAATGGCCCACAATCCTGACAATATCATTTAAACAGAAACAATAAAAAAGGTGGTGGAGTAGCTCTATTTGTCAAAAATGAAATAAAGTGTAGAATAATTAAAGAAATGTCAATAATTGTTGACAATCTTATGGAAATAATAACAATAGAAATATTAAACGAAAATGCTAAAAACATATCCATAAGTTGTGTATATCGATCACCAGGATCAAATATAGAAATATTCACCGATAAAATCATACAACTACTGGAAAAGAGTTTAAATAAAAAAGTTTTCTTGTGTGGAGACTTTAATATTGACCTGGGAAATAAAACGGATTCAAATAACATCAGCACATTTCTAAATTCAATGTATAGTTTAAATCTTTATCCGTTAATATCAAAACCAACAAGAATTACAACTCATAGTGCTACGATAATTGACAACATTTTCACAAATATAACTAATGGGGATATGACAGGTGGTATCTTAACAACTGATTTAAGTGATCATTTACCAGTTTTCACTATCTACAGAAATGATCAAAACATTATAAAAGAAGTTACAATTAAGAAAAAAATAATTAACACATCAAAAAAAGCTATGGATCAATTAAAAGATGATTTACAGAAGCAAAACTGGAAGGACGTGTATATTGATGATGTTAACAGATCATATGATGAATTTATGAACATTTTAGAAGCTCTGTATGAAAAGAATTGTGTGCAAAGAAATCGTAGAAAAAGAAATATTGTTGACCAACCTTGGATGACTAAAGGGTTGAGAAATGCTTGTAAAAAAAAAAATAACTTGTATTTATGTTTCTTAAAAACGAGAACACAACAAGCTGAAGAAAAATATAAAAAATATAAAAATAAATTGGTAATGATTATAAGAAGATGCAAGAAAGAATACTATAGTGATTTATTAAACAAGAGCAATGGTGACACTAAAACAACATGGCGAGTAATAAATGATGTTCTAAAAAGTCATAAAGCAAAAACGAACATTGCAAAATATTTTGTGAAAGATGACAAAGAAATACATGATGAGAATGATATCGTAAATGAATTTAATCAATATTTTGTAAATATTGGATCAAGCCTTGCAGCTAAAATACCAAAAGTAGATAATAAGGTGTGTCATTCAATTAAAAGTTGCACCAACAGTATTTTTCTTAGTGGAACTAACAAAGAGGAAATTATGAAAATGGTAAAAAATCTCTCAGACAAGAGATCAAAAGACTGGGTGGACATGGATATGATGTTCGTAAAAGAAATAATAAGTTATGTTATTGAACCGTTTACATATATATGCAATTTATCTTTTTCAACAGGAATATTTCCAGATAACATGAAAGTAGCAAAGGTAATTCCTCTTTTTAAAAATGGTGATAAATGTGTATTCAATAATTATAGGCCAATATCCTTATTACCACAGTTCTCAAAAATTCTAGAAAAACTATTTGTGACCAGATTGGATCAATTTATTGATAAACAAAATATTTTAAGTAGCAGTCAGTATGGGTTTAGAGAAAAAAACTCTACGTCAATGGCTCTCATGGATTTAATGGAACAAATAACTAATGCTGTCGATCATAAACAGTACTGTGTTAGTGTTTTTGTTGATCTAAAAAAAGCATTTGATACCATTGACCACACCATTCTCCTTGAAAAACTAAATAAATATGGTGTTAGAGGACCAGCATTACAGTGGGTATCTAGCTATTTGAAGGACAGGAAACAGTTTGTGCAAATAAATGATGTTAGATCTGACCTCCGTGATATCACTTGTGGAGTTCCTCAGGGTTCTGTGCTTGGACCAAAGTTATTTATTTTATATGTGAATGACTTGGTAAATGTGTCAGGACTACTTAAATGTGTTCTTTTTGCCGATGACACCACATTTTTCTGTTCGGGTAATGACATAAAACAGATTTTGGATATGATGAAAACAGAATTTATAAAAATACAAACTTGGTTTAAATTAAACAAATTATCTTTGAATTTAGATAAAACTAATTACATGATATTCAGTAACAAAAAGAGAATTGTTGATGACGATCCATTTGAAATTGAAGATGTTGTGATCTGTAAAGTGAGTGAAGTGAAGTTTCTGGGTGTTATCATTGATGACAAACTGACGTGGAAACATCATGTAAATTCCATTAAAAAAAATAGCTAGATCAATTGCAGTATTGTATAAAGTCAGGGATTTTTTAATTGATAAAGCTTTACATATGTTGTATAACACAATCATTGCTCCACATTTAATCTATTGTATTGAGGTTTGGGGAAAAGCGTGCAAAACTATTACAAAGCCTGTTTTTATTTTACAAAAGAGAGCTGTAAGAGTAATCACCAGAAAACATTTCAGTCACCCATCAAACACTTTGTTTCTTCAGCTAAACTTATTGAAATTCCAGGAATTGGTAGAATATAGTATTTTATCAGTTATGTATAGGGCTCATAATAACACATTACCTTTAAATATCCAAAGAAATTTTATAAAAAGACAAAGTTATTACAATCTCAAAGGGACAGAGATATTCATCAAACCACAATTCAGAACCAGCTTAAAGGGACGGTCTACCTCAATTCAGGGAGTTCGATTGTGGAATGCTCTGGAGAGTGATGTTAAAAATGAAAAATCAATGTATACATTTAAGAAAAAGGTAAAAAAAGACTTGCTCAAAAACTATATATGATGTAACCTTGCGTGTTTGTGTATTACACCTATGTTGTACTTATGATGTAGCTTAGTGCGTTTGTGTATCACAGTTAGAAAAATTAAGTAGAATTATTCATTTTTGTAATGTATTTTGTGTATTACATTTAGGAAAATTAAGTAGAATTATTCATTTTGTGAACATCTTGATGTTGTGCCATCTTTTAATTTGTGTATTACAGTTAGAAAAATTAAGTAGAATTATTCATTTTATGATCTAGTTTGTGTATTACAGTTAGGAAAATTAAGTAGAAAAAAATAATAAAAAAATAGGAAAATTAAGTAGAAAAAAAAAATTAAGTGTGATGTATTTTGTGTATTAGTTAGAAAAATTGTGTATTAGTTAGAAAAATTAAGTAGAATTATTCATTTTGTGATGTAGTTTGTGTATCACAGTTAGAAAAAGTAAGTAGAATTATGGGTGATGTAGTTTGTGTATTACAGTTAGAAAAATTAAGTAGAATTATTCATTTTGTGATCTAGTTTATGTATTAGTTAGGAAAATTAAGTAGAATTATTCATTTTGTGATGTAGTTTGTGTATTACAGTTAGGAAAATTATGTAGATTTATTCATTTTGTGATGTAGTTTGTGTATTTTTTTTTTTCTTCTTTCGGCTTTTTTCCCTGCGTTAGGGGTCGCCACAGCGAACTGGTCGCACGAAGATTTGGCAGTTTTTACGCCGGATGCCCTTCCTGACACAACCACAGACCACCGAGCAACCACAGCCCTCTGTGTGGAGCAGAGAGCTGATATCTAGGGTTCCCGGGGGAGCAGATGGTGTGGGTTAAGGGCCTTGCTCAAGGGCCCAGAGTGGGGCAGATGAGGGTGGAGATAAGTGTGACCGCTTCACTTATCCCACCCACATCTTTGATGTTGTCGGTACCGGGGCTTGAACCGGCGACCTTCCGATCGCAAGTGCACCTTCTTAACCTCTGCGCCACCACTCCCCTTTGTTTGTGTATTACAGTTAGAAAAATAAGTAGAATTATTCATTCTGTGATGTTGCTTGAAGGTTATCATTGGTTGAACAAACTGTGAAATAAGGGGCAGATATAATAAGATTTCATCTTCTTTCTGCTCCCTTCATTTTATCCTACTTGTATTCTTGTATCTGATGAAACTGTCTTGTATTGTTCTTTTAAAATCAATGAATAAACATCAAATCAAATCAAAAAAAGTTTTGGAAAAATTGAAAGAGGATCTGGATAAACAAGACTGGAATGATGTGTATGTTGATGATGCGAACAGGGCATATGATGAGTTTATGAATATCTTGGAAACCCTGTATGAAAAGAATTGTGTGCAAACAAATTACACAAAGAGAAATACGAATGATCAACCATGGATGACAAAAGGGTTAAGAAATGCATGTAAAAAAAAGAATTATTTGTATTCATGTTTCTTGAAATTGCGAAGTCAGAGCGCAGAAGAAAAATATAAAAAGTATAAAAATAAATTAGTAGGGATTATAAGGAAACATAAGAAAGAATATTATAGTAAATTATTAGATAAAACTAATGGTGATATGAAAGCAACATGGCGAGTAATGAATGGTGTACTGAAGAATCATAAAGCAAAAACTGGTATTTCAAAATATTTTGTAAAAGACAACGATGAAGTTCATGATGAAAATGAAATTGTAAATGGATTTAATCAATATTTCGTGAATGTTGGATCAAGCCTTGCAGCTAAGATACCAAAAGTAGATAAAAATATGATCCACTCAATTACAGGTTGTGCAAATAGTATTTTCCTAAATGGAACTAACAAAGAGGAAATAATGAATGTAGTAAAACATCTTACAGACAAGAGATCGAAAGACTGGGTGGACATGGATATGATGTTTGTAAAGGACATAATGAGCCATGTTATTGAGCCGTTCACATACATATGTAACTTATCATTTTCAACAGGAATTTTTCCAGATAATATGAAAGTAGCTAAGGTCGTTCCTCTTTTTAAAAATGGTGATAAATGTGTATTCAACAATTATAGACCTATATCCTTGTTACCACAGTTTTCAAAAATTCTTGAAAAACTATTTGTAAACAGACTAGACCAATTTATAGATAAACAAAATATTCTAAGCAACAGTCAGTATGGGTTTAGATCAAAAAACTCTACATCAATGGCTCTCATGGAATTAATGGAACAAATAACTACTGCTGTCGATCAAAAACAACATTGTATCAGTATCTTTGTTGATTTAAAAAAAGCATTCGATACTATTGATCACACCATTCTCCTTGAAAAACTGAACAAATATGGTATTAGAGGACCAGCATTACAGTGGGTATCTAGCTACTTAAAAAATAGGAAACAATTTGTACAAATAAATGATGTAAGATCTGACCTCTGTAATATCACATGTGGAGTTCCCCAAGGCTCTGTACTTGGACCAAAGCTTTTTATTTTATATGTGAATGACTTGGTAAATGTGTCAGGACTCCTTAAATGTGTACTTTTCGCTGATGATACCACTTTTTTCTGTTCAGGTGAAGATATAGAACAAATGTTAGAATTGATAAAGACAGAATTTGTCAAGATACAAACTTGGTTTAAAATAAATAAATTATCATTAAATCTAGAGAAAACTAATTACATGATATTCGGTAATAAAAAGAAAACTGTTGATGTTCCACTCAAAATTGAGGATGTTGAGATTTGTAGAGTGAATGAGGTGAAGTTTTTGGGTGTTATCATTGATGACAAACTGACATGGAAACAACACATAAATTCTGTAAGAATAAAAATAGCTAAATCGATAGCAGTACTGTACAAAGTCAGAGACCTATTGAATGATAAAGCTCTGTATTTGTTGTATAACACAATCATTGTTCCACACTTAATCTATTGTATTGATGTTTGGGGGAAAGCGTGTAAAACAATCACAAAGCCTATTTTTGTATTACAGAAAAGAGCTGTAAGAATTATCACTAGAAAGCATTACCGTCATCCATCAAGTACATTATTTTATCAACTAAAATTATTGAAGTTCCATGATTTGGTAGACTATAATATTTTATCAGTTATGTATAGAGCTCAAAATAATGCATTACCTTTAAATATCCAAATGCACTTTGTTAAAAGACAAAGTTGTTATAATCTTAAGGGAACAGAGTTGTTTGTAAAACCACAATTCAGAACCAGTTTGAAGGGACGTTCTACCTCAATTCAGGGAATTAGATTATGGAATGGCTTGGAGAATGTAGTTAAAAATGCCAAGTCAATGTTTACATTTAAAAAAATGATCAAAACAAATGTGTTAAAAAAATATATGTGAAATAACGTAATGTGTATTGTATTAGTTAGAAAATTAGAAAGTGTTAGTCATTTTGTACTGTATTAGTATTAGTTAGAAAATTAGAAAGAGTTAGTCATTTTGTACTGTTGGCTGAAGAATATTATTGTTTAACCTGATTGTTGGAAAAAGTTGGTTGAAGATTATTATTGTTTACATGGTTTGACTACTGTTGTTTAATCTGATTGTTGGAGATAAGGAGCAGATATAATAAGATTTATTCTTCTTTCTGCTACCTTTCATTTTTTTACATTTTTGTACACTATCATTATGAGATTGTCTTGTATTGCTTCTTTTGTAAAAAAAATGAACAAATTTAATAAACATAAACATAAACAAACATATCTGAACTGAAATATATCAGAAAGGCAGCCATCACAGCGGATGGTTGGACAAGTTTTACGCAAGATCATTACCTAACTGTAACCCTGCACTATGTCATGGAAGGTAAAAATAAGGAAAAAGTCCTCAAAACAAAAGCTGTGTATGAATCACAGACAGGAGCAGCTGTTGCACAGGAGATTGATGGGATCCTGGAGGAGTTTGGAGTCAAAGAGAAAGTTGTGGCAGCCACCGTGGATAATGCAGCAAACATGGATGTTGCTGTGAAAAAGCTGGACATAATAAAGTTTCCATGTTTCGCACACACTCTAAACCTAGGAGCTCAGAAGCTGTACAACAGCAGTTCAGTTTCCAACTGGGCAGCAAGAATTTGTTCGGTGGTCGTGTGGATGAAGAGGTCTCACATGGCAAAAGTGGTCCTCAAAGAGAAGCAACAACTCCTCAGTAAGAATGCATTTTAAATATTTTTATCAAAGTCAGCTAATGTAATTTAAACTAATCCTCATGTGTGTGCCTTTCAGAGTTGCCCCAGCACATGCTGGTATTGGATGTGAGGGCAAGATGGAACTCTCTGTTTTTTATGATTGAGAGGTTCTGTGAACAGTTTCCTGTGATCCAAGCTGCAGCTGTAGACCCACGGTTAAGAAAGCCCATGGAAAATGACAAGTATGCAATGCTTGGTGGGGAAAAGACAAAAATAGAATAAATAAAGCAATTAATAAATGTTTGTTTTGTTCATATTGCAGATTGGCCAGAATTTGCAATGAAGACCTCCGGAAAGGAGGTTTCTGAAGCTGGCAGAGATGGGAGAGACACAGAGTGAGGCAGAAGATGATGAAGATAACTATGTAAGTTTTGTTTTTTGTAATGAAAGATGATAAATTGCAACTTGTGAATTACAAGTTGTCATTATGTCAATTTCAGACACCTCCTGTAAAGAAACAAAGAAAGACAGGACTTGAAAAAATCTTTGAAGAAGAGGACAGAAAACTTATGGCAATGCAGCAGCAGCAGCCCCCCATCTCCGTAGCTCAGAGACTGGATCGTGAAATACAATTGTACAGAAGCCTAACAGCAATTCCAACAAAGGACAGCCCAACCCTCTGGTGGTGGATGAAGAAGGACACACTGCCCCTTTTATCATCTTTTGCTGAAATCAAAAAAAGGCGTTCAATACAGGATCAACTGGACTTTATTTGTTGCAGAAAACGTTTCGACTTCTGTCCAGAAGTCTTTTTCAATTCTGAATGAATGGAAGCTGTGAGAACGAGAAGTTTTATACAAGCCACGCACCAACATATGAAATTGGAAACTGAAATAACACCACAAAATACCTAACATGCCCATTCTATTTAAATTGACAAAACAACACATCACACCTTAACAGAAGGGGGTTTGTAACACATACATGTAAATTGAAAGATCTTTTGCTGAGAAGTATCTCTGTGTACAAGCATCCTCCACCCCATCTGAGAGGGTGTTCTCCACAGCTGGGGATACGATTAGTCCTGAAAGATCCCGTATCCTTCCTGAGAAAGCAGATATGTTAATTTTTCTGAACAAAAATTGCTAGTTTGTTTTGATGAAGTTTTATTGTTTATCAGGAAATTCCTAATAAACAATAAAACTTCATCAAATAGGAATACTACATACAGCATATTTTTGGTTTTGGTGAAAGATCATTAAATTCTTTATGAACACAAATGGTTTACTATATTTTATTACCCAAATGAGAATTGATAACAGAATTGATAAGGAATTGAATCGATAAATGACATAGATAAAGGCATTGATATTGATAATTTCTTATCAATTCCCATCCCTAGTAATGCTTCATATTAAAGAATAACATAGCATATAACATATATGATTATAAAGCATATTGTTAAGATACAACACTGCTTTACTGTTTACTGAGAGGTCAGTAAAGGTCATCACTGGAACAGTTCAAAAAAGACGTATCATAGCGGACACTGTCACGCCCACTACATCTCCCCCCTTTTGGAAGTCATCGCCAGTCCTTGGGGATGAGGTCCAACACGAAAGGATAACTTGAACTGTCTTTGATCTTGAAGTAATCCAGCAAGTGGAAAAAGAAAAATCAAAACTATAATCCCATAAAGTTTTGGAAATTCCATTCTGTTCGTAGTCTTCTATCCTCAAGAAAAGTGTGTAAATGGCTGCGTAAATTTAATGAATCCCACCTGTTCTATCAACCTGCGCGTGCTCGCGGAGAGGTCATTTACATAATTCCCACCCCTCAAAACACCATATAAGGCCACGTTTCCTGCCTTTTGACAGCAGGAAGTGTCCATTCATTCAAACTCAAGAAGTAAAAGGAGGAACTTCACGCGTTCGGAGATCTGCTCTCAGTCGCGCTGTGGCGCACCGCTACCCCCCACCCCCCCGCAGGTGTCGGATGGTCAAATATTTTTAATTTTAGTGTAAACAACTGTGTAGTTTCACTTATTCAGAAGAGCGTGGCGCACCGCTACCCCCCACCCCCCGCAAGTGTCGGATGTGTTTTTGAACAGAAGCATTTTAAAATGTCTCGAAACTACAGTTAACTTCATATTAATATAATGCATGTTGTCTCCCGTGGGTCGTACAGTATCAGAAATCAAGAATGAATGGTTTGATCTGAAAATGGCTTCAAAGAAACGTCTCGCCGCAGCACGGACAGGAGGAGATCAAGGAAAAGTCTGCGTTACTGAGATGGATGGAAAATAAATGCCATGCTGCGCGCGTGCCAACATGTTTTGCAGCACAAATGAGTCATGCGCGCTCCTCCTGGTCATCGCGCAACCACATTCTGCAGGTTATATTTCGAATCAGATATAATAATCTATTGCTCCGATGGTGTTTGGCACAGCAGTCCAGCAATAGCATGAAAATCAGTCTTAATTCGTACTTGTTCTGCGGCGGTGTATGGGAATTTTATGTACCTGGGTGTTAATATGAGGAGGGCTTTGATGACCAAGGGGAGCGCACGACTCACTGAAGCCTGCGCGACACACCAGACAAATTAAACTTAAAATTATAATTCTAATTCAAACAGAATAACCTATTGTCAAGAATAATTATGGTGCGTGATTTTTCTAAACCCAAAATATTTTCTAAATAACGAAATATGAAGTTATTAGTGGAGAAATTCCGTCTGGATGACAGCAGACTGACGCTCCTAAATTATACGACAGGTCCGGACCACTCGTAAATTTTGTTCGTATCTGAAAATAATCTTAGGATACGAAAACATTGTTGAATGCCACAAATGATCCTAAATCACTCGTACGCACAGTTTAAGAACAAATCTGTGCGTACGAACGGTTCGTGAATGAGGGCCAATGTCTTATAATCCACAGCAGTAATTCCACAGCAGTAATTCCACAACAATTAGTTTTGTTGATTGATCAGCAACAATTGTTTTTATAATCAGCATGTAGAGGGGATCCCTCGATTGACGCAGAGGAGGCGACCCTTGGATGAAGGTTGAAGACCAAACGTTGGAGCTGCAGGTCCCCACATCGAAGGTTGTTGGCTGGTTGGCTTCCAGTCAGTGCCACTCTGGTTCTATGTGTCATGCAATTATGTGACCTAAATTAGAACCTGCTGTTTCTGCTCATCTAACTTCCTGCTTCCAAAACTAAAGACAAATCGCTCAAATCTTAACTTAGATTGATAATTTTGTTGTTTTATTTCTTGTTCGCCATTAATACTGTATTTATATGGGGTGTTCTAAAGACTTCTCCTCGCAACGTCACAAATGTTGAAATCAAAAAAGGCGTTCAATACAAGAACAACTGGACTTTATTCTGTAACAAATAAAGTCCAGTTGTTCTTGTATTGAACGCCTTTTTTTATTTTATCATGTCCTGGACGACTGAGAATCTTCACCAGCATGTCACATATGTTGCATTCATGTGTAGTCGGAATTTTCAGAGAGAAACTCGGTTTTTAATTTTAAACTCAATTTGAAAGGAAATTTCATTAATTTATCTTTTTGTTTGCAAAAACGAACATAGTTGAATGATACAAGATGTATATCTTCTATCATTTTATGCAAATTTGTAAGGTGATGTCACCGCACCTTTAAAATATGTTTAAAGTTAGAAAACACTCACCATCTTCAATAATTGCTTCAACATTATTAGCAGTGGCTGTGTGTCCAAAAGCTAGCTTCCCTCACATATTAGCTGGGCGATCATTTCTAATCATTCCATCCAGCTCGCTTTGGATCTTGTTGTCACCCACAAAGTACAAAAACGCTTGCACCTCTGCATTTGACCACAGATTGGACATAATTTGTATTTTTTTTTTTTTAGCTAAAACAATACAAAAAAGTAGGCTTCGGTGTGATGCGGGCCGAAAACAAGATTGAGGATCCGTTGTTTTGAAAAGACAAAACAGACTCCTCCCCCCGACCAATCAGTGACCGACAGTGTTTCTGACGTCACGGCGCGGGTCGCTTTAACCCACAAGTGAAAGGGGTCCAGAATTATGGAGCAGCGCGGCTCAGAAGTCTGGTGGAAAATGCGTCCAGTGCGCGTCTAGCACGCAATTATTACGCAATATCCGACCTGCGCCGAGCAGTGGAAAAGGGGCATTAGATGTTATTACTGTTTTTATTTTACATTTTATCGTTGGATGTAATTGGGACCCTGTGTACATAATTTTGTTCCACCATGTACCATATGTGGTGGAATGACAATAAAGCATCTCTGACTCTAAAGGACAGCACAGAGGCACTATCCATAGCAGCACAAGAGCAGTAGAGGCTTGTGTCTGTCATTTCAGACAAGATTCAGGAGGTAGGCTGTGCAAAGATGCCCTGATACAGTGTGGCACATGATAACAAGATATGCAGGCCAGCAAAACATATGTGAAACGCCATAACCAAAGTAGCTGGAATAGTATAGTGGAACATCTGTCCCAAGTATGGAGTGGAGGTCGCCCAGCTGAAGTGGGAGACACCACCAAGGGTGCTGGAGAATGGACAAGCTAATATACTGTGGGTCTTCCAGATCCAGACTGCCAAACCTGTGATGGCTAACCAACAGGACATTCTGGATGACAGACAAGAGAAGAAGGTAGTTTTCTGTTCAGTGCCCTGAGACGACTTCTGTTCTGACTTGGCTCTATATAAATAAACTGAATCGAATTGAATTGTAACAATCCCAAATGACTGTAATGTCAGGAAGAAAGAGCATGAGAAGGTAAAAAAATATCAAGAGATGAAAGTGGAAATACTGGAGTTGTGGAGAGTCAGAGTGTCAGTAGTCCCAGTGGTCATAGCTGCACTCGATGCTGTGACCCCCAAACTGGAACAGTGGCTCCCAACAGATCCCAGGAAGGGAAAATGTGGAGGACGGAAGGTGACGAAATGAAATAAATAAATACACAATAAGGAAATGTATAATTTAATTATTAAATTCATCACTACATAAATTAAATTATTAAATACCCCATTAAATCTACATTTAAATTGTTAAATACACAATTAAGTTTTTTATTTCATGGTTTATTCAATGATTATTTTTGTCACATTCCATCTTTGTGTGTCACCATGAAATTATGTTAACTGTCAGTATCACTCATCAAACTCAGTGGGCGTGATTAATACTGATCATGTGAAATCCATTGCTTCGATATGATGAAAAAAGGTTTCATCCAAATACACGTAAACACAATTACCACTTTCTAAAGATTTTGCTGAATATATTTTCTGGCCTATCGATTATCTGTTGTCGATTTGTCTTCGCTTGCTGTCAAGAGTAGCCAGTCAGGGTTAGAGTTAGTCCCGCCCACTGAGTTTGACGAGTAAGGAGAGAGGCCTTGCTGCAGCGAGGATGACAGTTAACATAATTTAATGGTGTCACTGGAGGGCAGAAGGTGACAAAATTAAATAAATAAATAAATCATGAAACAAATAATTTAAAATAATTTAAAATTTAATGGTGTATTTAATAATGTAATTGTATATTTAATAATTTAATTATATATTTAATAATTAAATGATACATATAATTGTTATGCTGTTATGTTTAATTGTTATTTAATTGTTATGTACAGTACCTGTCTAAATAAAGATTGAATGAATGCATGTACTGTATTATGTGTTTGTTTATTTCATTTTGTCACATTTATGAAGGATGGGATGAGACAAGATTAAATAAATAAACACACAATAATTAAATGTTTCATTGGATTATTAAATATATAATTAAATCATTAATTGTGACAAAATGTGACAACATTTCTTGTATGCAACAGTGTTGTCCAGTAAGTGGCAGCACACAGCAGCAGTGCCCCTGCTTCGCCTTGAATGCCTCGCGAAGAAGTCAGATGTTTCCCTGCTGTCTCAACAAACAGAACAGCAGTCTAACAACTGAGTTACTACAAAACGAACATTTTCTCTTTATTTTGTAACTAGCGTGTAGTTATATTTTCTTTTCTGCTAACTTTCATTTGTAAAATTCTCCCAAAACCGAGCGAGGAAGCCCCAGAAGAAAAGAGGACGTGTGGGAGCCTTCAGAGTTTTGTCACAACAATCGGTGTGCCTCGTCTCTTCTTGATTTCAGTTCAGAAGAGTTTTTTTTTTCTGCGTCCCGAGGAAACATGAGCTTCCTTTTGTGAGTCATAAATATT
Source organism: Garcialebias charrua (assembly GCA_038048925.1). Classification (NCBI taxonomy): domain Eukaryota; kingdom Metazoa; phylum Chordata; class Actinopteri; order Cyprinodontiformes; family Rivulidae; genus Garcialebias; species Garcialebias charrua. The sequence continues at coordinate 46,955 of JBBPBX010003852.1, read as the reverse complement.
TTACGATGGCCTGCCTTGTATACAAACGTTAATTTACATCAGTATAATCAAAGTGGTGGCGGTAGTGCTAGCTAGCGATTGAATGCTGTAGGCTCGGACTACTTCCTGGATTCACATCCGAAACATAACAATTGTCGGTGCTTCTTAAACACATTGTTTTAATTGTATTTAACATTTATTTTTAAGTGAAAAGTCAGGGTAACAAATACAGTTTTATACGTATACTCCTGGCTACTAACTGATTCTTGAATCCGTATAATTTGAACGGAGGTGTTGTGGATATTTGCTGGTGTGGACACCGAGCGAAGTCGAACAGCCGGGTACTTTGTCACGTGACGGTTGGCAGACATCTTTGTTTTGGGGCAAACAAACGAGTGCTTCGGCGGGTGAAATTGGTAAAATGGTGAAAAGTTGCTGCGTTAAGGACTGCATTTCGCACATAAAAAAACATCCCGATAGAAACTACTTCATTTTTCCTACATCAGGAGCGAGAAGGGAGAAATTGAAAGCTGCAGTCAACAGAGGCATCCAAAAACCAGATGGATCTGTAAATCCTGCAAAGCTTTGATCACCACGAAGCAAGCACACGTATGTGTGTTCGGCACATTTTATTACCGGTACGTATTACTATTGCTTTTAGAAACATAAAAAAGAAAATAGAGGTCATTTATAACAGTTGTTAGCACTGTAATTGATTAAACATCAGTAGGCCATGCACTTGCCTGGCCAGTGTTGAGTCAAATACATAAAAATACACCTTTTCTGAGACTGTTGTAATTCTAGTCTTTGTTATCTTTAGGACGGAAAGTAAATGTCCAGTCCCATCCAGACTATGTTCCATCCATCTTCCCTCAGCGCCCAGAGTCAGTTGAAGTTGCAGCTAACAAACCTTCCCTAAAGGTTGCACGATATGAAAGAGCTGCTCGGAGGGCCAAGAAACCAGGTATGTAATGATTTAATTTACTAAGGGAATACGTAACTTAATATATATATCTTCATAACAGATAACCTAAACAGTGAGGAAAACCTGAAACCTAAAACAAAGAAAGTTCTAATATTGTGTTCATGTGTGTGTCAGAAATATTAAAGTACTGTGTGTTACTGCTAACATGATTAAAATATTTCTCCTCTTTTTCCAACAGCAGTAACACCCAAAGCACGAAGAAAGCTTTCCATGCCAGAGAGATCCACAGCATCCCCAACACATCATTTGGCTTCACAACAGCCGTCGGAAGATGACACGCATGTCAACAATTCATTGATTGACTTTGCCGCACTGTGCAGCGCAGAGCTCCTGACACCAGCATTTACTAGGGGCAAAACACAACTGTCTGCAAAAGAAGTTGAAGTTTCACAAAAAATTTCATCTCTCCTGCTCCACTGAAGGTTCCTGCTCCACTGAAGGTTCCTGCTCTTCTGAAGGTTCCTGTCAGGATACATGTGGAGCGAGTGATTGGACTGATGAAGAACCGTTTTGGTATCCTGAAAGGTTCTTTACCTGTTCGCTGCATACAGAGTTGCAAAGACGAAAGTATGGATTGCCCACTGTCAAGCTGTGACAAAATTCTGACTGTTTGTGCATCACTGACAAACCTGGGACAGGGGATTGTTTTTAGACAGTAGTACTGCTGCATGCAGTTAACCTGTTGGCTTTATTTTAAAAATATTGACCAATTGAGCCTACAGTTGTATATATGGTATGATAGTGTTTCATTTGTAAAGTTCAAATTTTAGTTTGTTTATTTGATAATTATTGTAGAAAGTAATACTTTCTGAAAATAGTGTCATAATATTTTTTATTCTTCTGCAATCCTTTGATTTGATTTGTATTTTCGGTGGCATGTGAAAGAGCTGTTTTAAAACTGAAATGCTTAGATAGGATACAAATTATGAAAAAAAAATTGTCTGTCTTTAATACAATGAGTAATAAACATTAAAAATAGGACGAAACCATAATTTATGTTGTGCTGTTTCCCTTTTTTATGTGAACATTTTTGCATATTCAGTTTCAGTATGAAAAACTTTTAAAAATATTAGTTCTACCACTGACATGAAGTTTAAACAAGCTTAAAGGTGTCATTAACAGTATTGAATGTGCGTCTTTGCTTCAGACTTTGACAAACATACTTGTTCTGCAACACTGTGAGACTTAATTAACTTTTGCTTGTATACAACAGCTAACAAACAAGATGATAAAGAACCAACAATTAGAGAAAACAATTTTTATTGTTATTGTTGCACTGAAAAATACACTGCAGTCTTTCATTGTGCGGTCCACAGACAATGAACAACATAATTTTGCAGCTCCCGTTGTGCAAATACATCAGAACATTAAGAAAGATAAAATACAGAGGTAAAAATTGAATAAAAATAGATAAAAAATACAGTAAAAACAACAGTATCAGCCATATCAAAAAGTCAGGTGGCCATTATTGCACATAACCTTATTGCACATAACCACAGTGTTTGCAAGTTAACCATGTGTGTTTATAAGTCTTAACTGCTGTTAGATAATGAACAATAAAATAATTTTGCAGCTCCCGTTGTGCAAATAAATCAGAACATTAAAAAAGATAAAATAAAGAGGTACAAATACTGTATATATTATTATTATTTACCCACATATCAACCGGTAGTTTATACGGACATTTTTGGAGTCCAGACAGTTTCAGTTTCATACTGTCCCGCTGTCGCGCATCTCTGGTAAGTAAACTGTCTTCGTATTCATAAGACATCCTTCCAAAGATGTGTGCTACACAAAAATATTCGATTCGACTTTACTAGCAAACAAAACCAGAGCCTCTGAACAAAACGAATTCCAATGGTCTGAACCGCAGTTTACCCCCACAACGCAACCTGATGTTGAAGTCACGTGATGCGTGACACCACGTCGACTTCGAGAATTAGCCCGGTGATGAGACAGCTAACCCTGGCTCGGGTCTCCATTCTTTATCTCAGCTCATCTGACAAACATCTCGTTTGAAACTGGAACGAGAAGTTATGGAAACACTAAGATGACAGGTTTTAGGAACGTAATGGAGAATAATATCCTGCAAGTCTTAAACTTGAAATGTTTATTATTATTTGTTAAAGACCGTGTAAAGTGAATTTCAACATTTTCTTCAATAAACATTATAAATGTCATAATTGTAATCTTGTAAATGAGTAAAAAGTCTCAAAATTGTAGCTCAATTAATTTTGGAGTTATAGATGAAACTGTGTATAAAGATATGTCTTTTTCAGGATTTTTTAGGCGTGGTTTAAACGGGACCGCGTTTCGTCACGCGGTCCTCATTAGTATAGCCCCACCCCCTGCAGCTCCAGCCGTATAAATTCACCTCGGTGGAGCCGTTCACTCGCGAATCGCAGATAGCATCAGATAGCAATAGCATAGATATTTTGTTCATTGTTAGCTAGCTAATCAATTATGCCTCGTTCGTGCATCTTCCCTGGATGTCGCAATGGTCAGGGCACCCGTACAAATCATAACATGTTTTTATACCGCGTGGTTTTATACCGAGTATCTGTAGTGCCTGGATAGGTCAATGGATAAAGCGCTTGCCTTCCGTCCCAAACTCCACGGGTTCAATTCCCGCATGGTACAACTCTTTTTTTTTTTTTTATTCATTCCAGATTAAAAACACACAAGAAAACTATTTACAAAAACAGCGTAACTCTTGGAAAAAGTAGCTGCTGTTACAGACAGAACTCAGATAAAAACAGAGCAGGTTTACTGGCTCTGCTGTCTGCCTCTCCACAGTCAGCTCAGGAGCAGGACACGAGCGCAGCTGCGCTGAAACCACGCCCACGCACTGACACGCCCCCAGCGTTCCAGGGCAAGGCAAAATCATGTTTTTTCATGATTTTTGAGACTTAATTTTATAAGGTAAACAATGTTTTTAATCAGTCAGATTTATATGGGTGATTAATAACACATATTTATGCCATGTGACAAACTAAAAACACACATTTAATTTCACTTTACACGGTCTTTAAGAAAATTATATTTTGCCACCTGCACCGACACGTCTAACCTACAGGAGCAGGTTTAAATACTTCTGATCCATTTTTTATTTTTTAATAGCTTAAAAATAAACTAAAACGCTCAAACTACAGTTTCACAAGGATGATGACGTTGACAGCAGTGCACTTGAAGGCCAATTATTTAACGTAGTTATTAGTTTAGTAACTTCACAAAACGCTTTACTTTGGTAGTATAAGTTTGTGGACGTTTATAAAATGTGTATTTGAATAAAACACACAAACAAGGTCTCAGCCATAACTGGAGGAATGACATTTTCTGTGGAAATTCACTGTGGATGCTGTGTGCTGAATATTGTACCTGCTTGAATCTGTCAAAGAAGCTGAAACTGATTATTAAAGAAGCGGAACACTAGCTAAAAGCTAAAGCAAGCAGAACATTAGATAAAAGCTAAAGCAATCAAAACATTAGCAAGTCTTAAACTTTCAAAACACTTTCAACACATCTCATCTCAGCCTTTAAAACCTTACTCCCACACTCTCTGCTCTTTGAATTGAGAAAGCTCCTTGGATGAAGGGGGAAACGTCTTCTGTTACAAATGAAAGTCCAGTTGTTTCAGTAGTGAACATTTTTATTTTATCATGTCCTGGATGACTGAGAATCTTCACCAGCATAAGCAAAACACTGTTATAAAGCCTAAAGTAGCCAAAGACTAAGCTACATGTTGCTAAAGGTAAACTAACCGTACAAACCGGATTCCAAAAAAGTTGGGACACTAAACAAATTGTGAATAAAAACTGAATGCAATGATGTGGAGATGGCAGATGTCAATATTTTATTCGTAATAGAACATAGATGACAGATCAAAAGTTTAATCTGAGTAAATGTAAAATTTTAAAGGAAAAATATGTTGATTCAAAATTTCACAGTGTCAACAAATCCCCAAAAAGTTGGGACAAGTAGCAATAAGTGGCTGGAAAAAGGAAATTGAGCATATAACGAACAGCTGGAAGACCAATTAACACTAATTAGGTCAATTGACAACATGATTGGGTATAAAAAGAGCTTCTCAGAGTGTCAGTGTCTCTCAGAAGCCAAGATGGTAAGAGGATCACCAATTCCACCATTGTTGCGCAGAAAGATAGTGCAGCAATACCAGAATGGTGTTACCCAGCGTAAAATAGCAAAGACTTTTAAGTTATCATCATCAACCGTGCATAACATCATCAAAAGATTCAGAGAATCTGGAACAATCGCTGTGCGTAAGGGTCAAGGCCGTAAAACTCTACTGGATGCTCGTGATCTCCGGGCCCTTAAACGTCACTGCACCTCAAACAGGAATGCCACTGTCAAGGAAATAACAGAATGGGCTCAGGAATACTTCCAGAAAGCATTGTCAGTGAACACAATCCACCGTGCCATCTGCCGTTGCCAGCTGAAACTCTACAGTGCAAAGAGGAAGCCATTTCTAAGCAAGCTCCACAAGCTCAGACGTTTGCACTGGGCCAGGGGTCATTTAAAATGGAGTGTGGCAAAATGGAAGACTGTTCTGTGTCAGATGAGTCACGATTTGAAGTTCTTTATGGAACACTGGGACGCCATGTCATCTGGACCAGAGAGGACAAGGATAGCCCAAGTTGTTATCAACGCTCCGTTCAGAAGCCTGCATCACTGATGGTATGGGGTTGCATGAGCGCTTGTGGCATGGGCAGCTTGCATGTCTGGAAAGGCACCATTAATGCAGAGAACTATGTTCAGGTTCTAGAACAACATATGCTCCCATCTAGACGTCATCTCTTTCAGGGAAGACCCTGCATTTTTCAACAAGATAATGCCAGACCACATTCTGCAGCAATCACAACATCATGGCTACGTAGGAGAAGGATCCGGGTACTGAAATGTCCAGCCTGCAGTCCAGATCTTTCACCTATAGAGAACATTTGGCGCATCATAAAGAGGAAGGTGCGACAAAGAAGGCCCAAGACGATTGAACAGTTAGAGGCCTGTATTAGACATGAATGGGAGAGCATTCCTATTTCTAAACTTGAGAAACTGGTCTCCTCTGTCCCCAGACGTCTGTTGAGTGTTGTAAGAAGAAGGGGGGATGCCACACAGTGGTAAAAATGGACTTGTCCCAACTTTTTTGGGATTTGTTGACGCCATGAAATTTTGAAACAACATATTTTTCCCTTAAAATGATACATTCTCTCAGTTTAAACTTTTGATCTGTGATTTGTGTTCTATTCTGAATAAATTATTAGACGTTTGCTCCTCCACATAATTGCATTCTGTTTTTATTCACAATTTGTTTAGTGTCCCAACTTTTTTGGAATCCGGTTTGTAGAAAATTACTTAACGGTACTAAAAGTAGCAAAAAGTTAACAACACTGTAAATGTAGCTTAAAGCGAAAAGGATCAAAAGGCTATTTAGAAGTGTAAAAACTCAAGCCACAACACCTATGTCCTGAATGAGCCAAATGATTTCAAGCATGACTAGCTAAAATAGCACAACGTATGCAGAAGTATTTGTAGAGCAAACAACGTACAGAAAAACAAATTTAGGACAACACAGACTCAGCGTCCACACACTGATCCTGGATATAATCAAATATTCAATAATAATTGACCCAGGTTCAACGACATTGCTACACACTAAAATATTTACTTATCAGATGAGTACCGGTACCATTTTGTGAAATACATGAGCAGTGTTGTGAGCTTTGTTGCAAATCATTTAATAGTTTTTATTCGCTCTGAATCAGTATCAGAAACTTACAGTGGTCTAGTTTTTACTTTTTAAATTTTAAATATTTTATTTTTTAAAAATTTAATTTTTGAGCATACCCATTTGTTCAATTTGTAATTTCGATAAAAAAGTCTAATTTTTGCCGTCTGTTATAATAGCTTGGATATATATCAAATATTTATCAATTACCGTAAACAAAAAGTAGAACTAATTTCAAGCAAGGACATGATTTACAAATATAACAATACAGTACTGTATATAGAACTATTAAACTAAAGCAACAACTAAAAGCTCAATTTGGTTTTTATTTTATTATTTTTAAACAAAGAGCCCTTTAGAGCAAGTTATTGTGTCATGCAGAAAGACCAGTTGTGCATCAGCCTGAAACAGGTTATAAACTGTGCTTCAGGCACATGAAAACAAACACACATTCAGTATGGGGCTTTATTACTCATTCAGTTTGCACTACTTCTCATATTTGCACTAATGTTTGTATTACATTACTGCCTATTGTCATACTACTGTTTACATTCACTGTTTACATTTATTAATACGGTTTACATTTATTACTACTGCTTTACATTTATTACTACTGTTTACATTTACACTACTTTTATCTATACTACTGCAGATACATATATAGCATTCTCTGACTAGCCTTATCTAAGGATGCCAAATGTGCCTTATGTGCCTCACTGCATATGCCACTTTGCCTCTATACCAACATCAACTACCTCATACATATACTGTGTACATTAACTTATATGCTGCTGTGCCACTCTTTGCAAATGTCAATGCTAGAACCTTCAGTTTATTTTATAGATATACTTTTTATACTTTTTATACTACTATGCAAAAACTCAGGACAGTATTACACTTTTATTATTTCATTTTATGCTTATGTTCATTGGGTGTTTGGTGTTTTAGGGGTGTTTGGTGTTTCAGTGTTGGTGTAAATTTTCATACTTTTATACTATTATGAAAAAACTCAGGACAGTGTTACACTTTTACTATTTTATGCTTATGTTTATTAAATGTTTTAGTGTTTAGTGTTTAGATGGTTACTGTTGCACCGAGGGACTGAGAGAAACGCAATTTCGGTCCTGTGTATGTCCTGTACATATTGCAGTTCTGACAATAAAGTTGACTTTGACTTTGACTTATTGTCTTAATAATCTGCTACTTGGTGATTTTTTTTACCTTGTATTAAACCACAGTGTAGCAACGTTAGCTAATGACTAACTCTTGGGCTGGGAAAATTTTACAATCTGTAAAACATGCCATAGATTTTTGTTAGTTGAAACTAATTAATGTTACAGTGCCTGACCCTTGCTTTGATTGAAGAAAAATTCTTGTTTAATAGAGCGTTGAGAATGTCTGTATTCCGTTCCTCTTCAAATGACCTCATTACAAACCCAGACCCCAACTGTTCTCATCTTTTGATTTTATTTGACTCAGAATCTTTAAATTATTACAAACATGACTAACTCAGTGTTTCCATGAAGTCATGGTGGCTCATCATATCTGTCTCATTTGTCTTCCTCTTTGAAATGTGACTCACAGTGGAAACCGTTCCTCCAAAACATTCAAGCCCAAGAAGAACATCCCAGAGGGTTCTCACCAGTACGAGCTGTTGAAACATGCGGAGGCTACGCTGGGAAGTGGAAACCTACGTATGGCTGTCATGTTGCCTGAGGGCGAAGACTTAAATGAGTGGGTCGCTGTCAACAGTAAGCCCAGATATTTACCTTTCTGCCCCGCTTCCTGTGTCAGCCTTTTTTAAATTCAAAATCCTGATAGAACTTTGATCTCAACACTCATTATTTTTTTTATCCGTTATTTATATTTTCATTCTTTAAATTAAACTGGTTCTTGCAAAGTTGACATCATAGATCATGTGATGGAGAACTATTGGGGTGTAAAATCTTGGCAGAGCCTCGAAAGAGTGTGTGTATTCATGCTGGACGAGCCCCTGTGAATGTTAAACAGACTTTATTGACTGGTCTGTGAGATCCGTGTTTACTCTCCTCTAAATTGTGACAAATGGCTCGGTTTAAAGGGGCCAGCGTTCTCACATCACAGGGCTTTCAGGGTATAAACTTTCCAGTTGGCTCTTGTGTTGGCAGAAAATACTTGTGCAACATTTCACAGCCTGTTCCTCCACTGTAACTGTACCTTTTGTAGGAATAGATGGTTTGTGTTGCACAAGGTAGACTTTCACAATACTGTACATGTATAGGAAGTCAGGAGAAATGTGCTGTCAGCAGTAACTTCAGCCAATAGTTGAACAAATCTTCCACATGATCAGTGGTCACAAGAAGCACTTAAACTTGTTTTTGTCTGTAATTTGTAGTGACTTAAGTTAAAATCCTAACATTCTGTGAAGGAATGCATATTGTCTGGCCTGGAGTTTTAAACTCAGATCATCTTATGTTGAGAAATAAGAAACCATGAAGTTAGAGTCATTTTGGCCAAACCACGAGAATAATGTGCACAATCTCATGTGAGCTGTTTTAGTTCTTGGACTACAGTTTGTCCTGAGGATGACTCTTTGCTTCTTCAACACCAAATTGAGCTCAATATCTGTAAAACTGACTGAGTATATCTTTTTAAATTTGTTTTCTGTTATCAATTGACTGGTGGCCATTTTGAATGAGCTTGATTTAAAAATGTAATCAGTTGTTGTTGCAGATCCAATGATTATTTCCTGAACGTTTGACTAAAATAAGTTTGTTGGTTCAGGACATTTTGTTAACAGACAAATGCAGCTCCAGATAGTTGAGGGGAGGGATGTTGTGTCCACTGTAAAGGACATGTGATTGTCAGTTTTGTTCCCAGACATGAGCTGTCATCACCTCTCGAGCTGTAAACACATCACAAACTTTGGACATAAGCATCGGTGGGGGCTCGAAAGTTTTACTCATTCACATGAAATCAAGAAACAATATCACACAGAGATACTGTAAAATAAGTTTATTAAGCCGCCTTCCTGGAATGTGACGTTCTTAACGTGTATTAAAAATATTTAATTACAGTTATGGATTTATTTTAATATAGTCCATCACAACTCGTTTGTTAGCTGAACACAACTTTTTTTTATAAAAATAAAAAAAAATCAAATATAAATGAAAGTCTAATGTTTAAACAGATCTTTTCAGCTGATGGAAACTAAAGCTGATGATTAATACAATGTGTGTGTCAGATGAACTTACATTAACTTTATATGGCAACATGCATGGAGCTGACTTACAGTATTTATAGGATCTCCATTTAAATCTCTATTTTCTTCTCAGCTGTAGATTTCTTCAACCAGATCAACATGCTGTACGGCACCATCACTGACTTCTGTACAGAGGAAAGTTGTCCTGTCATGTCTGCTGGGCCAAAGTAAGTGCAGAACTCTGAATCATCATCTGGACATGCTTTCAGCTCCAGTTAGCAGTCCTCCCTCCTCCTATCTGTAACTTTGTATAATCTACTTAATTGTCTTTATCTCTTGTAGTAATAATTTTGACTCATGAATATTAGTACATATAATTAATAATGTCATATTAAATAAATATCAAAGAACAGAAAGGTTCAAACTTTTGTCCTCCATGGTTTCCAGTAATGCAGGAACAGTAAGCTGAGCTTTTCACTAAGACTTTAACAAATTAAAGAAAAATGCAGATGAAAGCAACTAAAAATGTTGGTTTCTGTGAACAGAGTAGTTTGACATCAAAGTGTGGGTCTCTTACTGCAGTGCCTTCATTTACCTTTAACTGGTGTCATTTTCAGTTGCTTCTACCCAGAACTGGTTTGTTATATACAATGTGGCCTCGATTCCCAGCCAGTTGAACGTTCCCTCCAAATTATGGGTGAGTCTGCCTGAAGCAGAGTTCACGTGTCTGAGCATCATGTTTACAAGTGATGGTATGATGGAGTAGGAGATGGACCAACGGATTTGCAGTAATAAAGGTGTTGCTCGGTCTGTCATGTTGAAGAGGGAGCTGAGCTGGAACATGAAGCTCTTGATTGGTTGGTCTGTTTCAAACTTCATCTATGGTCATGAGATGTAGAGCATTAAATCAATGTCTTGATATGGCACAGACTTGAATCAATGAAAGACACTTCCAGCCTGTGCTTTGTCCACGCAGGTTCAGCCTTTCAGCCAACGAGTGGTGTCGTTTATTCAAGGCTCAGACTTTGGTTTGTGTGCAATCCTTTGACATTTATTAAGATAATAAACCTTTTAGGAATAATGCCCTCATCATTAAAATTAGAGGGACACTAAAACTTTGTTAAAAAGAAGAGAAAACTATTCAGCAGCAGTTGTGTAAAAACACATCTATGATGTGTTGGAATAAAAGTTTAAAATGACGACAGTGAAAAGACGTTTCAGACACCTCAGGACAGTGATAAGAAAACGCTCCATCAAAAGGTCAGAGTGCAAAATAGATGACACTAATATTTACACAGCCCGTCATTTCAGTCTACTGTTAAACTGCTGCTGAATCTTCACGTGAACTTTTTCTGGACTTTTCTCATTCTAATGAGAATTGTTGATTAGCATCTGAAAGGCCCAGTGAGAATGACGTTTGACTTTCCTGAACTTTTTTCTTCTGTGGTGCAAGTAAAATAGATCTGTCCAGTCGGGCTTTTTCGTTTCTTTGATTCAGAACATCTGTTTTGGATGAATCTGCATGCTACAATATTACCTTCCATATTTTACATTTTCTGCAGGTATGAGTATCACTGGGCTGATGGCACCAACATCAAGAAACCCATTAAATGCTCGGCCCCCAAGTATATTGATTACCTCATGACCTGGGTGCAGGACCAGCTCGATGATGAAACCCTTTTCCCTTCAAAGATCGGTGAGACTTTGTCTGGTTTCTGCTCCGTTCTGAAGAAAAACTATTTTTATGCATCACTGATATGGACTGTCTGCTTTAAATCATGGTTGTCTAATGCTTGAAACATTTCTATAAGATCTCCAGCACTGCACTGCTCTCCATGATCTATTGAGAACATGGTTGGACTGCAGCAAATTTGGAACGCTTCCTTCAATGTTAAGACATTCATGACACTGCCAAGCCCTTAGTACTCACCAAACTCCCCAATACCCTCACCGCACTCTATATGTGAGCAGTATGCTAGTTTGAAGCAGCTACCACATAAATAAGGACACCAATACTTCAACATTACCGGGTAATTAATAAAAAGTATACAGTGATGTGACTGGGCTAAAAGGCTCCAGTTTATCTCAATTCCACAAACATTATGACTCGTCACAAGTGACAAGAAGCCTGACTTCCTGTATAGCTTTTGTGTTTGTCTGTCCATGGTGGAGCCCTCCTGGGTCTTCTTCCATGGGGCTATAAAATGTGGCGTTTCAAAATTTCTCAGATTTTGTGATTATGAAATGACGTACCTAGCCCTGGGAGTTCAGCTTGAATGGTTTTGGACGGTGTTCTTGGCTCTTTTTCTATCATCTTCACTCTCTGATCAAACTAGGATTGCATCTCCTTTTGTGTCCACATACTAGAACATTGACGACGGTCTCGTGCACTTTGTACTTTTTAATAATATTGGTAAATGGTAAATGGAGCTTACCTAATATAGCGCTTTCCAGCCCCCTATGAGGGGCCCCAAAGCGCTTTACAGCACCAACCATCCACCCATTCATACACACATTCATACACTGGTAGCGGTAGTCTGCCATGCAAGGCGCCAGCCAGTCCTACCGGGAGCAACTCGGGGTTAAGTGTCTTGCCCAGGGACACAATGAGGTATGCAGTGACCGGGGATAATAATATTGACAGCTATTATATGGTCACAGGAACATGAAGCTGCTTGGTCTTGTAAACTCTTTCTTAATGCATAACTATAATCTTCTTTCTGAGCTCTTCAGCCAGCTCTCATCTTTGCTGCAACCAGTTCCATCTGGTGCACACAACCATTCTAAACTACACAGAGGATTATTTGTTTCCTTTAAAGAGGCTGAATGAAAACCTGATAAAAGCTTGAATGCACCCGTCTTCTCATCTTCTAAGTCCCAGCTGTTCTCTTTCCAGTGGTCGCCACAAGTCGTCATCCTCCATCTCCCTCTGTCCTCTGCACCCTCTGTCCTCACTCCAACCACCTCCATGTTCTCTCTAATGCCGGCTACCCACAAACGCGTTTTGAGCAGCGGAAACAGCCGGTTTACATGCAAAGTCTATGTGGAGGAGCGGCGAGGAGCGGCGAAGCGTGACGCGATGCGTTTTGAGCAGTTCAAGCAGCGCGGCAGAGCACGGCAGTTCTTTTCCGCGCATGCGGAGCGTCCAGAGCAGCCGTTGCCGGAGTTCAACTAAATGAACTTTGACCTACTTTCGTTGCTCGACGCGTCGCAGCAACCAATGGGGAGAGACTCTGCTATGTGATGATGCAACGATGACGGGACTTTTTTTGGACTTTTCAAACTTACCCCAACGAGCCTCCATGAAGAAACCAGCCTCCGGTAAGAAACTTGGCATTTTTACAGTTGCCGCTGTCCGCTCGAGCGTACGATCACCCCAAACATAAAAAAAAAAACGTTTTAATCTCAACAAAGACTTTCGGAGCTGCAGTTCGGCTCGTAGAAAACCCACTCAAGTAGTAACGAGGCTCACGAACAGCTGATTTTATCTGCCCGGTGTACAAAAAACAAAACAAACCCGACCGAAAAAGGACCAAGACGCTCCTCCCACTGCGCGTCTTCGGTGTGAACAGACATTTGTTGACAAGCAGCCAACACCGTGCATTGAGAGCGTTTTTGATGCTCAAGATGCGTTCGGTGGGAACCCGGCTTAACTACATCCATACATCTCCTCTTTGGACTTAAGGTTGGTTTATACTTCTTGTCTTGCGTCTTTTACCCCCCGTTGAGTGAAAAAAGGTTGCGCAACTTCTGTCTGCACTCCCGCTGCGATCCCCCGGTGACAGCTGTCTTGTACATGGCCCCCAAGCAGAACTCCGAGACGCCGACGATGCGGCTCGCAGCGTGTGATTGGTTCAAAGTTTGTGGGCGTTTTTTGTCTTTGCTTTGACAGACATGGATAGCTTTGAAGAGAAACTTGTCTGTGCGCGCACGCACACACGCAAACCATGCGTCTCTGCACTTTGCGCATTGCACCCAACACACATACACACACCAATACATATATATTTATTTATGAATTTATAATGGATTTAATATAATGATAGGCTCCATTACCTCCATTTGTGAGTCCGTTATCATGAGTGTAGCCAGAATTTTATGAGGGGTGGATTGTTTAAGGAAACGTTGACCTTAAAGACCGTGTAAAGTGAATTTCAATATTTTCTTCAATAAACATTATAAATGTCATAATTGTAATCTTGTAAATGAGTAAAAAGTCTAAAAATTGTAGCTCAATTAATTTTGGAGTTATAGATCAAACTGTGTATAAAGATATGTCTGTTTCAGGATTTTTTTAGGCGAGTTTTAAATGTGACCGCGTTTCGTCACGCGGTCTTCTTAAAGCTCCACTGACATCATCTTTTAACTTTCCATAAAATGGCACAACATATATATATATTAAGATTGACCTCTGATCGTTTTTGCTAAAACAATGTTAAATTAATTAAAATTCCTCTCAAAAACAGTTTAAAATTAGCGCCTTTTTTTCACATGATAAATACGGTTTTTCCCGTCGCGCGATTATGACGTCACACACAGAATCGCCTCAACTGCGCACATTGTTTACAATGGAGAAGATACAAACGCGATCCGTCCAATTTAGCCATTTAAAACTTTATATTTTAGCGGTTTGTCTTCAGAGAAGCCAAAGTTATTTCCAGTAAACAGCAGGTTATAATTTTTTTTCAGCTCCTGCTGGTTTTTGGAGACTTTTCACTTCAGGAAGTGAGCAGGTGTGTGATCACTTACACCAGCTGCAAGTTGAGAGGCAGAAGGAATTCTACAACATGTAAATCCTTTCCACAGCACTGAAATGGTAATATATTAGTTAATGTTTCTAATAATTATTCAACATTAATTTATAGTTTAAAAAATTAGTCCCTTTTAAAATATCTGTTAAATATTTTTATTTATTTTGTTTGTGTTTTCAGGTTTCCAGGTCTCCAGTCCATCACCTGAGGCTCTTCCTGAACCACTAGTACAACCCAGACTTTCACATCACAGCAGGTAAGATTGCATCAACAAAAAGAATAGTACTCAACAATATTCTTTGATGTAAATCTGTTGATTTTCTGTGGTTCTGATGAGGGAAGTGACAAAGTGGATGCAGCATTCAGCCCATAATGGACCCAGATGTCCTCTGCGTCCAGACCTACAACACCTGGACATCCAGGAGCGTGGACGAGGAGGTGGTGGAGTCTGAAGAAGTGTACAAGCAGCAGGATGAGGAGAAACTAGTTCTTAATGACACAGCTAGCTGCTCAGTAAAATTGAATTTCTAGTAAAATTCTGATTTTGCAGATTTACAGCTGTAAAGTGTCATTTTTACAGAGCTGATGAAGTCAAACACCACTTGCTGATATTTTTTAAACTCAATTTTTTTTGATAATCTGTTCATATTAATGTTTCCCCAGAGGTTTTCATATATTTGATAATATGGGATGGTTTTATTTTAATAAAATGTTTTTTTTAACATTCACCAATTTTGTTTTTACTAAAGTACGAGCTGTGAGTTGTAGATGAACGAATGAAATTAAAACAGATACACAAATATTCTCACAAAGAATAACTCAACACTAACAGATAATATAGTGTACTACTGTAACTTTATTTACACATAACTACAGAAACACTTGGTTCATTGTTATCCTTTTTTTTCAAACAATATGTTCATTTGAACTGTCAGAAAAAATATTAAATTCATATTTTCATTGATTCATTTTCATCTCAATGCTCTGGCCAGTTGTAGTATTTCTGCATATTTTGATGTCTTGATGCACAAACGTAGCTTTCTGCAGCATCAGTCCTGGTGTTCTACAGATCATGAAGACGTCTCCATCTGTTCTTTAACAATATCAAGGTTTGTTCTCCTCCACCTGGGTCCACTCTTCAGGTGAAGATATTTCTGTGAATTGATGATAAAACACACAGACACACACAGTATATATTATATGCAGTATACTGTATATTAAGACAATGGGTCAAACTAATGTCATGTATTTCCATCATTTTAATGATACACCACTATAACACCAAGTGATGTCCAAATTAAATAGAAAAATAAATATGAAATATTTTCAACATGTTGACTGGATTACATAACAAAGCTGACAAATTGAAGCAACATGATCAGCAGGAGCCTGTGCAAATTGTTTTGTACACAAACTAATAACTAATAATGTTGAATAATTATTAGAAACATTAACTAATATATTACCATTTCAGTGCTGTGGAAACGATTTACATGTTGTAGAATTCCTTCTGCCTCTCAACTTGCAGCTGGTGTAAGTGATCACACACCTGCTCACTTCCTGAAGTGAAAAGTCTCCAAAAACCAGCAGGAGCTGAAAAAAAATTATAACCTGCTGTTTACTGGAAATAACTTTGGCTTCTCTGAAGACAAACCGCTAAAATATAAAGTTTTAAATGGCTAAATTGGACGGATCGCGTTTGTATCTTCTCCATTGTAAACAATGTGCGCAGTTGAGGCGATTCTGTGTGTGACGTCATAACCGCGCGACGGGAAAAACCGTATTTATCATGTGAAAAAAAGGTGCTAATTTTAAAGGGGACCACACATTCAAAATTCACTTTTTAATGTTTTTTTACTCAACTTTGGGTATTTACTTCATAAAAAAACAGTCCAAAGGCCAAAAAAATGCACCCAGTGGTTTATTTACTCTAAGTAGATTTATTTTACTGTGATAAAAACGGCTCGTTTTTGAAATAAACTGGAAGTCAATCGCGCTTGTGACGTCACAGGCGCGAGGACAACCCACCCCAACATGAGTCCAGCCCCTCACCTAGCAACCCCTGGTTAGGCTCAACCCATTTCTGTATTAAACACATGACTGTTGTTTTTCATGATTTCATCTCATCTTTTGTTTATATGTTATTAATTTCATGTGTACAGCACTTTGTTGCAGCTGTGGTTTTTTAAATGGCTTTATAAATAAAGTATAATTGTTATTTTTATGTTTTAGTTCAATTTTTAGTGTATTTGCGATCGCTCCAAACGCGCAGCCGGCAAAAATTAAACGAGCAGACCCCCGACGTAGGGACCGGCGTCAACGAGCCCCTCTTCTGGCGCGATGGAGCGGAGCTTCAACTGTGCAGCCTCGCAGCAGCCTGGCAGAAGCCTCGCAACAGCGAGGACCTTCTCTTTACCGATTAATTTACGGGAGACACTTGGTGAACTTTGTGTGTCTTGACTGGAACAGCGATAACTCTCAAAGTCTCCGCGTGCAACGAGCGGAGCTGGCGAAAACCGGAAGAGGAACAAGCTAACATTAGCTTCGGATTCGGGTGGTCTCATGCTAAAAGGAGCAGCAAACTGCGGCGCGCTCAGACGGGTTTCGGTAAGTTATCTTAAGCTAACACTAACAGTAAGTCAAATGAGTAATAAAAAACGAGCTAATTTTAAAACAACAACACATTACAGATACTGGCTGTGCAGAGGGCGTAAACAGATCGTTGAAGGGCGTGGACTTCAGAACTTCTATCAGAAACCGGTCGTTCAAAACGAAAGTTAAAACTGGCAGAATTAAAAAGGGTATAATTAATTATCTAAGAATTATTTTGTGTATTAAAATGAATTAATATTGTCAAGATAGCACACAGACATAACATAAAATTTTTAAATACTTACATGTGGTCCCCTTTAAACTGTTTTTGAGAGGAATTTTAATTAATTTAACATTGTTTTAGCAAAAACGATCAGAGGTCAATATTAATATATATATATATGTTGTGCCATTTTATGGAAAGTTAAAAGATGATGTCAGTGGAGCTTTAAGTATAGCCCCACCCCCTGCAGCTCCAGCCGTATACATTACTTCTTCGCCTCGGTGGAGTCGTTCACTCGCGAATCGCAGATAGCATCAGATAGCAATAGCTATAGCTCCTTTTTTGCTAAGAAAATGTGACAGGTCCATTGCATACTTAGTTATCAACGTGATTACTATATTTTAATCACCAACACAGACCCCGCATGCGATGTGACCGGGTCGGACCGGGTGCAGCGAGTCCGCTCATCTTCTAAAATAGCGCTTATTATTAAACACATAACAGCGGAGTTATGAATTATAGTTGTGTCCTCAACTTTAAAAACAAAACCAGAGTTGTTTGTGCACTAAAAACAGCGTAACTCTTGGAAAAAGGAGCTGCTGTTACAGCCAGAACTCAGATAAAAACAGAGCAGGTTTACTGGATCTCTGCTGCACCTGTCTGCCTCTCCACACACAGCTCAGGCTGTGAAGAACGATGCCGACCGTCACAGTGGTCACTGTCTGACTCAGAGTCTGAGTCTGGCTCTGGAGGTTCAAATGAGTAGGGCTGGAGAACTCCAATTAGGCTGCCAGCCTTCGCGAACATCTTCAGGGTGCAGGACACGGCGCAGTACTGCGCTGAAACCACGCCCACGCGCTGACACGCCCCCAGCGTTTCAGACCAGGGCACAATTATGTTTTTTCATTATTTTTGAGACTTAATTTTATAAGGTAAACAATGTTTTTAATCAGTCAGATTTATATGGGTGATTAATAACATATATTTATGCCGTGTGACAAACTCAAAACACACATTTAATTTTACTTTACACGGTCTTTAAAAAAGCAACAAGCCTCGGTGGCTCAATGGAAAGGCGTAGGTTTTCCGCTCCAAAGCTTTTCTCGACTCGACAAATGTAAAATAAGTTCAACCAGGTGAGATTCGAACCCGAGTCAAGAAAAGCTTTGGAGCAGAAAACCTACGCCTTTCCATTGAGCCACCAAGGCTTGTTGCTTTTTTAAGGTCAACGTTTTTTTTAAACAATCCGCCCCTCATAAAATTCTGGCTACACTCATGATAACGGACAAAATGGAGGTAATGGAGCCTATCATTATATTAAATCCATTTGTCCTGTTAAAACATGCAGTGGGAGTGCGCGTGACGTATGCAGTGGGAGGGAAGAGGGAGGGATTATTCCCACGTCTTAAAGAAGTATAAACACTCAATGCGGTCGGTGACGCACACGCAATTACGTCAGCGCTGGGTTCAGTCAACGGGGGGTAAAAGATGTAAGACAAGAAGTATAAACCTAGCTTAAATTGGTGTGCTGCTGTCTTGTGTGGTGGGTGGGGGCATGATAGCTTGCAGCCAAGGCGTGAGGCTAGCCTGCCCAGTCCTGCTTCATGGATATGCTACCAGCACAATAATAAACCAACATGACCTGCTACAGAGGTTTTGTGCATGCTTAAGACCATCTGCAGGGCTTTTGACTTGGGACCCGAAGGACGCGGGTTCGTGCCCCGGCCACTACCCACCTTGGGGTGTCTATGAGTGCACACCTATTTCTCCAGCTCCCCGGGCGCTTTTGGGCTGCTCACTGCACCACCTGGTAGGTGGTTGGGTTAAATGCAGAGACGAATTTCGTCTGTGTATGGGAAACATACGCAGATGACAGGGAAAGACATTATTATTATTATTATTATTCTGTCAGACTATCTCATCGAATGGGGAATCCTGAATACCTTAAGACCCGACAAAAAACATCCAAGTTCTGGCTGTTGTATGTGGATTTGTAATAAACATAGTAGCAAGGTCATTCAGTGTATTCAATAGCTGTTACGGTTAGATCACAATCCTCCTATCCTTAGAAAGAGAAACTTCATTTTATTCTAAACTGATCAGACGACACCATGTAGAAACTGTTTAACCATATACAGGAGCACAGAGATTATGGTAATTGATGCTTGTTCAGTTCTCAGCCTCTTCACTAGCTGAGACGTGTTGTTCAAGGTGGAACTGAATTTTCTCTTATGTCAGCAAGTCTAAATATAAGTCTGATGGGCTGAGTACTGTTCAGACTAAATATGTCTGCCCCAAGGCAATAAATAAATAAAATGTCTAATATTTAAATTTGTTGTTCTGTCAGAACTAGCTTGAGGCTTCTTGTCACATTGTGTGTTGCAGTAAACGCACCCTGCTGTGGGACGCATTAAAAGTTTCATCACATCCAGAGCCTCTGAAACAAAAGGGTTAAGAGTGGTACAGCCAAGTAGCAGTTTTATCAAGAGCTGCTTGTCTGTCCAGAAGCTCATTTAAATACTGTAAATGACTTTGCCCTCTAGCTGTCTCTGTAAAATGTAGAAAATCACCCCATCAGACTTCTTTACTCCACTTTACTACAGAAACATGGACCATTTGCTGAAGCTTGAAATGTCTATTCTACAAACACATTTTGAACATGGTCAGACCATGACATATGTTGTAGTCGTGATTGCTCACACTTTATCATGCTGTAGCCTGCCTGTAAACACTTTTGCAATCAAGGAGAACAAATGGTGGAGTCTCTGGATCCTGTTCTCTCTTGTTGTTCAGCTGACCTGCGGTAACAGGAAACCAAAGTAATAGACGAAACACAGTTAGAGCCTGATGTTTGAGTTTATATAATATATATATTTATATTTTTTATACAAATGTTGTTTGATATGTAATATATATATATATATATATATATATATATATATATATATATACACAGTATATATATATATATATATATATATACACAGTATATATATATTTTATATATACACAATACATATACAGGTAGTCCTCGACTTACGACGGAGATCCGTTCCTACGTGGCGGCGTAAAGCGAATTTCGACGTAAGCCGGAACATACGTACATACTGCCCCATATACATGTACAGTACAGTACTGTACATTACCAAGCACTTAGCATATCCTAACACAGTACCCTACATAATTATCAAGACACACATACGTTTGGAGCCATAATGAAGGGAAAAAACAGTTAATAGCCTACTGTACTTGGATGCTGGTGAAGCCGTTTTCCTCTGTCCATCTTCAAACAAATACTTGTTTACGACGTAAAACTGCCGTCTGACGTAAAACCGCAGTCAACCTCTGTCCAGAGCGTTTACTTTTCCACTGCTTCGCTGGTTCTGCCTCGGTCCAGTCTGGTCTGCCTCCTGAACGTCGGTCCAGAGCGTTTAAATAAGGTCCTGCCCTGTATTTTTCCACTGAGTGCTTGCTGCTTCTGACGTCAAGCTACTGCTTCTGACGTCAAAACCGGTAGTAAAGCCGGAACTCGGCTTTTCAAAATAAAATTTTCAAAATAATTTTTTTTTTTAATGGGAGATCCGTGATGTAACCACAAAACGTCGTAACTCTAGGACTACCTGTATACCATACCATTTTATTTATAGAGCACTTAAAACGGCAACAAGGCCAACCAAAGTGCTGTACAAACAACAGGCAACACATAGGCAACATACACAATGGAGTCAGCAGAGGTGGATTGCAAGCCATGTACACGGGCACAATCTTGCCAGAATATATACGGGCAGCACGGTGGCACAACTGGTAGAGCTGCTGCCTCTCAGCGAGAAGGTTGCCGGTTCAAATCCCGGTCCGGGGCCTTTCTGGGTGGAGTTTGCATGTTCTCCCCGTGCATGCGTGGGTTTCCTCCGGGTACTCCGGTTTCCTCCCACAGACCAAAAAACATGCTTGTTAGGCTGATTGGTGACTCTAAATTGACCCTAGGTGTGAGTGTGAGAGTGGATGGTTGTTTGGTGTGAGTGAGACAGGTCCCTCTTGTAAATGAGTCCCCGTGACTCAACGAGGCTAGCCTGTATAAATAAAGGTTGAATGAATGAATGAATGAATATATACTGTATTATATATTTATATATATTATATACAGTGCCTTTCGAAAGTATCTGGCAGCCTTGAACTTTTCAAACTTTTGCCACATTTCAGGCTTCAAACATAAAGATATAAAATTTTAGTTTTTTGTGAAGAATCAACAACAAGTGGGACACAATCGTGAACTAGAATTAAATTTATTGGATGTGTCAAACTTTTTAAACAAATAAAAAAACTGAACAGTGGATAAAAACTGAATGCAACGATGTGGAGGTGCCAACATCTAATATTTTATTCAGAATAGAACACAAATCACAGATCAAGATCCCAATCCCAAAAAAGTTGGGACAAGTCCATTTTTACCACAGTGTGGCATCCCCCCTTCTTCTTCCGTCTGGGGACAGAGACCAGTTTCTCAAGTTTAGAAATACAGGTAGGAATTCTCTCCCATTCATGTCTAATACAGGCCTCTAACTGTTCAATCGTCTTGGGCCTTCTTTGTCACACCTTCCTCTTTATGATGCACCAAATGTTCTCTATAGGTGAAAGATCTGGACTGCAGGCTGGACATTTCAGTACCCGGATCCTTCTCCTACGTAGCCATGATGTTGTGATTGCTGCAGAATGTGGTCTGGCATTATCTTGTTGAAAAATGCAGGGTCTTCCCTGAAAGAGATGACGTCTAGATGGAGCATATGTTGTTCTAGAACCTGAACATAGTTCTCTGCATTAATGGTGCCTTTCCAGACATGCAAGCTGCCCATGCCACAAGCGCTCATGCAACCCCATACCATCAGTGATGCAGGCTTCTGAACGGAGCGTTGATAACAACTTGGGCTATCCTTGTCCTCTCTGGTCTGGATGACATGGCGTCCCAGTGTTCCATAAAGAACTTCAAATCGTGACTCATCTGACACAGAACAGTCTTCCATTTTGCCACACTCCATTTTAAATGACCCCTGGCCCAGTGCAAACGTCTGAGCTTGTGGAGCTTGCTTAGAAATGGCTTCCTCTTTGCACTGTAGAGTTTCAGCTGGCAACGGCGGATGGCACGGTGGATTGTGTTCACTGACAATGCTTTCTGGAAGTATTCCTGAGCCCATTCTGTTATTTCCTTGACAGTGGCATTCCTGTTTGAGGTGCAGTGACGTTTAAGGGCCCGGAGATCACGAGCATCCAGTAGAGTTTTACGGCCTTGACCCTTACGCACAGCGATTGTTCCAGATTCTCTGAATCTTTTGATGATGTTATGCACGGTTGATGATGATAACTTAAAAGTCTTTGCTATTTTACGCTGGGTAACACCATTCTGGTATTGCTGCACTATCTTTCTGCGCAACAATGGTGGAATTGGTGATCCTCTTACCATCTTGGCTTCTGAGAGACACTGACACTCTGAGAAGCTCTTTTTATACCAATCATGTTGTCAATTGACCTAATTAGTGTTAATTGGTCTTCCAGCTGTTAGTTATATGCTCTATTTCCTTTTTCCAGCCACTTATTGCTACTTGTCCCAACTTTTTGGGGATTTGTTGACACTGAAATTTTGAATCAACATATTTTTCCTTTAAAATTTTACATTTACTCAGATTAAACTTTTGATACATCATCTATGTTCTATTACGAAAAAAATATTGACATTTACCATCTCCACATTATTGCATTCAGTTTTTATTCACAATTTGTTTAGTGTCCCAACTTTTTTGGAATCCGGTTTGTATATACACACATGCATGGCAGCTTACCGCTACCGGTGTATGAATGGGTGGATGGTTGGTACTGTGAAGCGCTTTGGGGCCCCTCATAGGGGGCTGGAAAGCGCTATATAAGTAAGCTCCATTTACCATATATATNTATATATATAATATGTGTGTGTGTGTGTGTATGCTTTTTTTTATGATTGTCTACTGTTGTCATCACTCTTTGTTAAAATCAGGTCTCTCTTGTAAATGAGTCCCCGTGGCTCAATGAGACCAACCTGTATAAATAAAGAATGAATGAATATAATTCTTTAGTAAGACAGTTTTTCATCCTGCAAACTTCCCTCTTACTGCTTTTATTTATTTTTGTTTGTTCTTTCAAAGGCGTCCCCTTCAAGCGTAACTTCATGTCTGTGGCCAAGACGATTCTGAAGCGCTTGTTCCGGGTCTATGCCCACATCTACCACCAGCATTTTGACTCCGTCATGCAGCTGCAAGAGGAGGCCCACCTCAACACATCCTTCAAACACTTCATCTTTTTTGTTCAGGTGAAGAAACTCAGACCCCGGTCAGACCAGTTATTAAAATGTGTCCTGGATGATCTGCATCTGGATGGTTCTAAATACAGATGTGAAGGATCTCCTCCATGTTAGTTTGGTAGCCTGAACACAGCCTGTTCTGAGGAATGCTATAGGACCTCCTAGTAAACTTAATGTGACCCCACACAAGTTTTTACTTGAATGTCTTGATTAAAATAGTCTTCTCCACTAACTAAATAACCCGAGTGGCTGTGGTGACCCCTGAAGAAGGAGAAGCTGAAAGAAGAAGATGTGTGAATGTATTATAATTTCTGCAGAAACCTCAGCAGACTTAGTTGTTTTGTTGACAGCCCTCTGTTTGATGTGAGACCACATCACTCCAGGTGCAGCTTCTGACCGCTCGTATTTAGAGCTGTCCACTTTGGACTAGGGGTGGGCGATATGGCTCAAAAATTATATCGTGATATTTCAGAGTATTATCACGATAACGATAAATTTCGTGATATAACCCAAAAAAAAAATAATAATAATCAAATGTATTTATTTGACAAAATTAACTTAACATGTTGCTTTGCAGTATTATATAAAATTTTAAAAAACAACAAGGGGTAATTTTACTGAAATTACTTTATTTAGTAAAGTATTTAGTCTCCAAGTAAAACTACACCTGCACTTTAGTTTTTGCGGTGTTTTTTATCTACGTATATTTTGTGCAGACTTTTTCAATCTAAATAACAGATCATTTTTAAAGTGCAGGTGTAGTTTCATAAAACAACTAGCCTAAATAAAATGAAGCTTAAGATTTTTTTTTTGCATAAATGAAACATATAACAAATTATATGTTGCCTTTAAATGAGCTGTAATTTCTACAAGTTGATCAGCTGACCTTCATGTTTCAGCTTCATCTGTTCATGCAGGGACCGGGACGTGTCATTCGGATTCCTCTGATTCATTTTTTTAACTGATCTGTCTGTCTCTGATGGAGTGAGGAGCCGCGCGTGTTTAACACAGTTTGCGGGACACGCTGCACCGCGGCTGCTCAGCGGCTGCTCAGCGGAGCGGGGAGGGGGGGACAGCTGTCTGTGCCTGCCGAGCGGGGGAGAGAAGCTGAGACGCGCGCGTGTTGTTTTTAACATTTTAGCAGTAACTAAATAGCGTTTAACACCAGTAGACTGGTGGAGGGGAGGTGCGCAGTTGTTTAAAGCACTCGGGTGTTAAGGGGCGGGACGCCCTGACGTATTACGTCATGAAAATAGCATATCATGATATAAGTTTTTTGCCCGGGCAAGCTTTTTATACCGGTATTACTGGTAACGATATGATATGGCCCAGCCCTACTTTGGACCAAATCAAGCAGAACGCATGTTATCACCAGGGTCAAAGAGTGCCACCGACCTCTGACTGAGTGCATTTTTTCCATCTTCTGCATTAAAAAAGATGTTCATGTTCTGAATCTGTTTGCTTCTGTGTTTTCAGGAGTTCAACCTGATTGACAGAAAGGAGCTGGTGCCTCTACAGGAGCTGATTGAGAAACTCACCACTAAGGACAGATAAACAGCAACACAGTGCTTCATTTCACTGTTCTAGCTTTTGCACAGATGCCCATCCCGCCCTGGCTGTATGTATGCAGTATAATAACTAGATTTCCATTCGGGAAAATGTTTTTAATAACGCCAGGAAGAAAGAAGGGTTTCGATAGGTTTAAGGCACCAGGACTAATTTTTATCAGGGATTACAGACTTGTTTAGCGAACATGAGATTTACACTAGAGAACAAACACTTTTAGGTGTTGCGTCACAGTTTACCTTTAGGATTATAAGACATAATCTTTGTGGATTAGTTTTCTGTTATACCGCACTTTTTATTTAAACTTTATTTTGAAAACAGCATTTCCATGCTCATTCTCACATGGGAGAATAATGTGTACGGTAGTCGAAGTTGCTGTACTCTAGGGTGTTGATGGTGTTATGGCAATATCTGAAGCCAGTTAAATAGTTTTCTCTATACTGTACCAGTATCAGCTGTGGTTTGATACTGTAATTGCCATCAATACAAAACACAGACCTCTAAGTGCCTCGCATGGCTCATGGTTGCCCTATATTCCACAGTGAGAAGTGTGTGAAGAACAAGCCCACACCCCGCCTCCTCCTAAAATAACATCTTTAACTTGGTGAAAAAGATTTTTCTGTAAACTCAACTTGATTTAGTAACCAAGTCTGTTTGCTCTGTGCAGGTCCTGATGAAATGAATGTGCTGAAACGTGTAGAAGGTTACAACCTGTTGTAGCGGGGAATATTAGTCAACTTTAGCATAATCTGGTGACATGTCTTGTCTCTCCCCCCCCCCCCCCTCCCTTCAAACTTTGAAGTAGACTAAAGTTTCTGGACAAGTTTACAAGGGATCTAAATGTTTAAACTGTATGTATCTTCAGACAGATGCAGATTGTCTGATTCGTCCCTTGTCGTCTCTATAGCCATGAAGCACTTTGAACAACCTTCCTGACCACTCTGCCTGAATGTTTCCTCTCCATATGCTGTAGTTTGTGAGAAGCTCTATCATGTGACTGATCGTTTGTTCTGATCCCTCTCATTTCCCAGATGAATGTTAAATGGCCCAAACACCACTGAAGTCAGCTGCAGTCAGCTGTTTGGTGCTGGTCTTTAAACAGCAGACACGTGCGCCCCGCTCTGATGTCAAAGTTTAATGTGCTATGCAATGACTGACACTACAAAGATCAGCAGCTGGCTCTTTCATACTCTTTATCCAATATTCAACTTTCCTAATAGTGCTTGAAGTTGGGTGTGTGAAGAAACTAGAAATGCTTGTCTTTCAGATTTAGTTTCAACCCGGTGACATGAACGTTTTTTTTTACCGTAGATATCCATCAGAGGTGTATCCTCTGATGCACATGTGTAAATACTGAGAAGTGACTGATCCTGAGAAAATAGATTTTCAGCAAGCATGGAGTGTTAAGTTTGGATTAAATGTCAAGTCTTTTTGGAGGCTGCTCCCTCTCCTTCATTTGGATATTCTAAAACGTTATGTTCTTTTTGTATTAACTGCATATTATGAATGTTACTGCTCACCACATACCTGAACTCGATAGAGAAAAATGGATCATCCTGATGAAATGCTCTACAAAATCTGTTGCCTCCAGTTCATCCTCTTGTCATTTTACTTATTGATGAAATGTTTGTAAATAGCAACTTGATTTTGAGTTTTCAATGCTACTGAATAGATATATGCTGTTTACAAGGCAAATAAATATGGTCTCAACTCTTACACTGAATTCTATCTTCATTTATACTTTTGGTCAATTCAACTTTGTATTGAAGAGTAATACTGTAGTTAAAAAACAGGAACATTGCCTTTTATTTCAATTACTTTTCAGCTGTACCGGTAGTTTCATTTTAAAACAAAAATGCTAGATAATTATAATTTAAAGTGTAAAACTGATACAGTTGGACCAGTTACAACCAGTTTCACCGTTTAAAAATGTGACTGGATGATGATCGACCATTTTCTGATATTTTCGGTCTTATTGATGCCTAAAACATTTGCTGCCATGTTTTGGACTTTTCTTGTGGTAAAACTAATTTTGCTGTGAAAATACTTTGTTAGAATAATTAATGAGTGATTAGTGATGAAATCAGATTTTACTGTTTATGTCCTGCTAACATTTTAGTAAAGAGCTGTGCACATTTTGTAATATGTTACAGATGAAACCTTTACTACATTGTAAACAACAAATAAATTACCTGGTATGGTACCAAATGTTTAACCTAAAAAATATACAGTTTCTTTGGAAATAATTAGGTCATTTAGAATTTGATGACAACAGCATATCTTGATATATGGTACATGTATTTGGAAAAGGGTCAAAAAAAGTTGTTACATTAGGTGGTGAACTCACAACGGAGCATTTTCCAGTTAATTACCAGTAGTTTTATTGACAGTAGGTCTGTAAGTGGACTGGATGTAAAAATGTTTCAGAGAGAGAATGTTTCAGAAGTGAAGATAGGCAGAGGTTCACCAGTCTGTGAAAAAGTGATGAGATTTTTATTAATGAAAAGTGCATTATAAATGGAATTCATTATTGAAAAAGTTTAAAATGAACAATTTCATAATGCTTGATGACTGACTGCAGATCTGACAAAATGGAGTTGCTGGTGGACCCCAGGTCAGATGGAGATCACGTCCATGTGTATAAACATGGACATGCAGTCCCCTCCAAAAGTATTGGAACAGCAAGACAAATGTCTTTGTTTTTGTTGTACACTGAAGACATTTGGGTTTCAGATCAAAATATGAGCATGAGACAAGAGTTCAGAATGTCAGCTTTTATTCCTGGTATTTACATGTAGATGTTTTAAACAACTTGGGATATATCACCATTTGTATCACACCACAGCATTCTTGGGTGAGCAAAAGTAAAGGAATACACAAACTTGAAATGAATCATATTTAACATCTCTGGTGGCATAACCCTTACAAGCCTGCGACCCATCGACATCACCAAACTGGTGCAGTCTTCATTTGTGATGCAGTTCCAGGCTTTTACCACAGCTTCTTTCAGTTCTTGTTAGTTTTGGGGGGTTCTCCCTTCAGTCTCCTCTTCAGGAGGTGAAATGTAATGGTCAGGTGATTGACTTGACCAGTCTAAATCCTTCCACTTTTTCCCTGATGAAGTCTTTAGTTTTGTTGGCAGTGTTCTTTGGGTCATTGTCCTGCTGATTGATCTTGGTCTTATCAGTCCATAAGACTGTTCCTAAACTTTTGTGGCCCATCTCAGTACTTCTTTGCTAATTGCAAGTTGGCCTTCCAATTACTACTGTTGAGTGGTTTGCACCTTAAGGTATGGGCTCTAAATTTCTGCTCTCTGCGTCTTCTTCGAACATTGGATTGTGATACGCCTGTGGAGGCGTTGGTGATGTCACTGATGTTTTGGGGGTTTTCTTGACAGCTCTCATAATATTTCTGTCATCAACTAGCCTACTGTTGTTTTACTTGGCCGACTTGTTCAACATCGATTGTTCAGTACACCAGTAGTTTTTCTTATTCAGGACATTCCAAATTGCTGTGCTTACTATGCCCAATGTTTGTCCAATGGCTCTGATTAGTTTTCCTTATTTTCTCATCTTCAGAATTACAGTACTTGCTTTTCTCCTATGGACAGCTCTCTGAGCTGTCTGAGTCTTCATGATGGTGTATCCTTTTTAACAAAAATATATTCTTCATAGGTTTAAACACAGGCCAAAAGGTAAACGCAGAACTATTTAATGTTTGAACAATCAACACCTGGTCAACAAGAAACACCTGTCAGTTACATGTTCCAATAGTTTTGCACACTTGAAAAATGGGTAGGTTCAAACAAAGGGTGGTATGTCCTGAGTTGTTTAACACATCTACATGTACCGTATATACCAGGAAATAAAAGCTGACATTCTGAAATCTTGTCTTGTGCTCATCTTTTGATTTTAAACCTAAATGTCTTCAGCGTACAACAAAAACTAAGAAACTTGCCTTGCTGTTCTAATACTTTTGGAGGGGACTGTAGTATCAAGCAGGTCAAGGCATACAAATATCTGGGAGTGGGTATTCATAATGGCTTGTGTCCTGGCACACACAAGACACCTGTCTGTGCACTAGTGTGCGTTGTCTCTCCCCCCACCTAGTGTTTGGAGTCTGATCAAATATCCAGATTTTTATGGAGCAACTGAGTCAGTTTTAAGATGTGGCATTATTAGCTGTTGGTTTGGTCATCTGAACATAACATCAATGGCTCAGATAATAAGTCTGCTGAACACAGGTCCAATCATGGAGCTGCCCCTCTGACGTTCCAAGACCTGTCTGAGCAGACTGAGGAAGTCCTCTGGATGGGGGATGAAACGTTTCTCCCTTAAAGAAACTGGTCCGGTTTTGTTGTTATCTGTACCTGGATGATTGAGCTTACAAAACTTTTTCTGAATCAATTTGACTTGCTTGTCCTCAGGCTGTTTTAGGCCAGATAGCCGACTGGCTATCTGGCCTAAAACATTTGATTGTTGTACATGATGACTGATTGTTTTCGATGGGTGTGTTTTGCACGTGTTAAAAGCTTACTTTTGAGATTCCAATAAGAGGTTGGCTTGAACCACAGCAGTGAAGGTTAGGAAAAAGGCTTAGTGCTTAGAGCTGCAGAAGGTGCTGGTGCAAGTGAGTGAGGAGGGGCAGGTGAGTCCAGAAAGGCAGCTGAGGTGGAGGGGCAGGTGATGCAGAAGGTGATGGTGATACAGGTGCAAGTGAGTGAGGAGGGGCATGCGAGTCCAGAAAGGCAGCTGAGGTGGAGGGGCAGGTGATGCAGAAGGTGCTGGTGATACTGGTGCAGGTGAGTGAGGGGGGCAGGTGAGTCCAGAAAGGCAGCTGAGGTGGAGGGGCAGGTGATGCAGAAGGTGTTGGTGATGCTGGTGAGTGAGGGGGGCAGGTGAGTCCAGAAAGGCAGCTAAGGTGGAGGGGCAGATGATGCAGACGGTGCTGGTGATGCTGGTGCAGGTGAGTGAGGAGGGGCAGGTGAGTCCAGAAAGGCAGCTGAGGTGGAGGGGCAGGTGATGCTGGTGAGTGAAGAGGGACAGGTGCGTCAGGAGAAGCAGCTGAGTTATATAAAATAAAATAAATAAAAAAAAGAGAAAAAATGTCATTACCTTTATGGAGGGACAGGTGATCCAGAAGGTGCTGGTGATGCTGGTGAGTGAAGAGGGACAGGTGAGTCAGGAGAGGTAGCCGAGTTATAAAACAAAAATAAATAAATAAAAAAAGAAAAGAAATGTATTTACCTTTATGGAGGGACAGGTGATGCAGAAGGTGCTGGTGATGCTGGTACTGTGTGAGTGAAGAGGGACAGGTGAGTCAGGAGAGGCAGCTGAGTTATATAAAATAAAATTAAATAAAATAAAAAGAGAAAAAATGTCATTACCTTTATGGAGGGACAGGTGATCCAGAAGGTGCTGGTGATGCTGGTACTGTGTGAGTAAAGAGGGACAGGTGAGTCAGGAGAGGCAGCTGAGTTATATAAAATAAAATAAATTAAAAAAAGAGAAAAAATGTCATTACCTTTATGGAGGGACAGGTGATCCAGAAGGTGCTGGTGATGCTGGTGCTAGTGAGTGAAGAGGGACAGGTGAGTCAGGAGAGTCAGCTGAGTTATTTAAAAAAAGAAAGAAATAAAAAGAAAAGAAAATGTCTTTACCTTTATGGAGGAGCAGGTGATGCAGAAGGTGCTAGTGAGTGAAGATGGACAGGTGAGTCAGCTGAGTTATTTAAATAATAGACAGAAAAAAGAAAAAAAAATGTCTTTACCTTTATGGAGGGGCAAGTAATGCAGAAGCTGCTAGTGATGCTGGTACAGGTGAGTGAGGAGGGGCAGGTGAGTCCAGAAAGGCAGCTGAGGTGGAGCTCCCTGATCTGCTATACTCTTGGGCACGCGCCCAGCCTGAGCAAAGACAAACGCTTGATAAATTACTGTCCAATTCAGAATACAGTTTAATGTGTAATATAATCTTAATTTAATCTTTAATCTAAATAAACGGCATTCTTTACAATAAATAAACTATACTAACAATAATACAAATCTTAATAAACACAATAACAGCCAGAACCAGATCAATAAGCAGCAACAGACTGTTTACAATCGAACTACCGATAATCAAGTTTTTGTCCAAAAAGACCAACTTGTCCACATTTTCTGCCAAAAGTACAGATCTAGTTGCAGTGATTATCTCCAGTGGTGGAGAAAATCATCTCAATAACAACAGTAGCAGCAGTGTGGCTGTATTTGTCATTACTCACAACAAGCTCTTCTTGGACCTGCTCCCACCTGTCCCTGGAAAAGTTCAGAGTTCAGTCATCAGACTTCTTCGCTGCAGGTGATCTGGCAAATTTCCCTGAAGAGGAAGAAGTCAGCAGCTATCTCTGTACCAGACTGGAAATAAAACACAAAGAGGTAAAAAAATAATAATAAGTTACAGGTAATAAGATAATTTTAAATTAAAAAGATTAATTAGATATTCTTCTTTCGGCTTTTCCCTCTTCAGGGGTCACCACAGCGAGTCATCCTCCTCCACCTCACTCTGTCCTCTGCATCCTATGTCCTCACTCCAACTACCTCCATGTCCTCTCTAACTGCATCCATATACAGGGAACCCTCGACTTACGGCACCCCCGACCTACGGCAACCCGGACTTACGAACGCACTGTAAAAATAATAATAATAATGTTTTTATTTTATTTTTTAAATAAATGAATACATGTACAGTACAGTACAGTCACCAAGCACTTAGCCTATCCTAACACAGTTTTTAAATATGAAGGAGTGAGTTGAATTGTCTCCCTCCTCCCTATCCGGCACCATTCACATAAAGGGAGCTAGCTCCCTTTATGTGAATGGGAGACAATTCAACTCATTCCTTCATCTTTAAAAACTGTGTTAGGATAGGCTAAGTGCTTGGTGACTGTACAGTACTGTACATGTATTCATTCATTTAATAATAACAGGTGACCCCCGACCTACGACCCCATCGACCTGCGAACCACGGGACCTACGAACATATCATATTTAATAAAAATATGAAATTACTGTATTAAAAAAAAAAAAAAAAATTTTTTTTTTTTTGTGTGTTTAAATGTTCTTAATTTCATGTGTACATCACTTTGTTGCAGCTATGGTTGTTTTAAAGGCTTTATAAATAATAATTATGATAAAAAAGATCATTTCTGATCATTTTTGAGCAATCTTGGGCAACAGGAAGTAGGTCTTCAGTTTACACGGTCACAAATTAATGTAGAACACCGGACGGCGTTTTAGGTTCAGTCACTGGGGTCTCCGGTCACAAATTCATGTAGAACACCGGACGCCATTTTAGGCTAGCTGCCGGGAGCCGGCCCGAAGACTGGTGACCAGGATGGCTTCATATGGATTAATTACGAGCTGGAAACGTCTCTGTGAACTTTGTGGATGTCTAAGGCAGCAGCGGATTTATCGCAGATCGTGCCAGGCCGCCGCGGGAACACCTCCGGCCAGGCTCTGGCCTGGCTAGCTCCAGAAGCTAACACCGGACGCCATTTTAGGCTAGCTGCCGGGAGCCGGCCCGAAGACTGGTGACCAGGATGGCTTCATATGGATTAATTACGAGCTGGAAACGTCTCTGTGAACTTTGTGGATGTCCCAGGCAGCTGCAGATTTATCGCCGATGGTGCCAGGCCGCCGCGAGAACACCTCCGGCCTGGCTAGCTCCAGAAGCTAACAAGGGAGCTAACACGGGACGCAGCAGCGGCTTTGACCACCTCCAAGTAAGAAATTATATTTTTATTTAATTTATATTTTTATTACTGTACTGTATTAATTAATTACACTGTGTTAGGTGTGTTAGGATAGGCGAAGTACGTACTGTACAGTACTTGGTACCACAAAAAAAAAAAAATACAGGACATCCCCGAGTGACGAGGGTACGGAAGGTCTGACCTGCGAACAGATCGACCTGCGAACCGTTCTTAGGTCCCAAACTCGTTCGTAAATCGGGGGTTACCTTATACATATTATTTTTTTTATTTTTTTTACTATACGATTCGACTTACGTTTTTTTCGACATAAGAACGGTCCTTAGGTCCGGAACTCGTTCGTAAGTCGAGGGTTCCCTGTATCTCCTCTTTGGCCTCCCTCTTTGTCTTTTTCCTGGCAGCTGCATTTCTAACATCCTTCTACCAATATACCCACTGTCCCTCCTCTGGACATGTCCAAACCACTGTCCCTCCTCTGGACATGTCCAAACCACTGTCCCTCACGGTCATCCAGTTCCCGTGAAAAAACGTCCACACACACAACTTTGAATTTGCCTTCGTCTTTTAAAAAGGAAGCCATAACGTTAACAAACACGAGACCACAGCGAGAAGTGTTGTCCTGCTGTCTTCATACATGTCCTGCTGTCCTCATACATGTCCTGCTGTCCTCATACATGTCCTGCTGTCCTCATACATGTCCTGCTGTCCTCACACATGTCCTGCTGTCCTCACACATGTCCTGCTGTCCTCACACATGTCCTGCTGTCCTCATACATGTCCTGCTGTCCTCATACATGTCCTGCTGTCCTCATACATGTCCTGCTGTCCTCACACATGTCCTGCTGTCCTCACACATGTCCTGCTGTCCTCACACATGTCCTGCTGTCCTCACACATGTCCTGCTGTCCTCATACATGTCCTGCTGTCCTCACACATGTCCTGCTGTCCTCACACATGTCCTGCTGTCCTCACACATGTCCTGCTGTCCTCACACATGTCCTGCTGTCCTCACACATCACCAGACTCACCTCATCACCAGACGAGGAGCACCTCAAAGTGACCGCAGCAGAAGTGAGAGGCAGTCTCAGAAGGATCAACCCTCATAAAGCTACGGGTCCAGACAACATCCCAGGGAAAGTTCTGAAGGAATGTGCGGACCAGCTCTGTGAGGTGCTGGCTGACATCTTCACCACCTCACTTGCACTGGAGTCAGTTCCCACCTGCCTGAAGACCGCCACCATCATCCCAGTCCCAAAAAGCTCCACAGTGACTGGTCTGAATGACTACAGACCGGTGGCTCTCACCCCGATAGTCGCTAAATGTTTTGAGAAACTGGTCATGTCCCACATCAAGACAGCCGTCAACATCAACGAGGACCCTCATCAATATGCATATCGTGAGAACCGATCAACAGAGGACGCCATCTCCTCCGTGGTCCACACTGCTCTCACCCACCTGGATCAGAAGGACTCATACGTGCGTCTGCTCTTTGTGGACTTCACATCTGCCTTCAACACCATGATCCCCCAAACTCTGATAGACAAACTATCCACACTTGGACTAAGCCCCTCTATTTGTAACTGGGTCTTAGACTTCTTAACAGACAGACCACAGTCCGTGAAGATCCACAACTTCTCCTCCTCCACCATCACCCTCAGCACTGGCTCTCCTCAGGGATGTGTGCTGAGCCCTCTTCTGTTCACTCTGCTCACATATGATTGTATAGCCACACATCCAGGCTGTCATATTGTTAAGTTTGCAGATGATACAGCTGTGGTGGGATGCATCACAGATAATGATGAATCCAGCTACAGACAGGAGGTGGAACATCTGGAGAGCTGGTGCAAAGAGAACAACCTTCACATGAATGTGAAGAAGACGAAGGAGATGATTGTGGACTTCAGAAGGAACAAACACACCCACACCCCACTGTATATAGGTGGATCTGCGGTGGAGGTGGTCTCCAGCTACAAATACCTGGGTGTACACTTGAATGATAACCTCAGCTGGAGCAATAACACCACCAGCCTGATCAAGAAAGGTCATCAGAGACTCTACTTCCTCAGACGGCTGAGACGAGCCGGTCTGAGAAGCCCAGTCCTCACCTCGTTCTACAGGTGTGCAGTGGAGAGCGTCCTGTGCTCCAGCATCAACGTGTGGCATGGAGGCTGCACAGTTGCAGAGAGAAAAGCTCTGCAGAGAGTGGTGAAGGCTGCACAGAAGTCTGTGGGAGTCAGTCTCCCCACCATCACAGACATTTACACCTCCAGATGCAGAAAAAGAGCCACCTGCATCATGAAAGACCTCACTCACCCAGCACACTCACTCTTTGCACCACTCCCCTCGGGACGGAGGTTGAGGAGCATCAAATGTAGAACCACTAGACTGAGAAACAGCTTCTACCCTGAGGCTGTCAGACTCATGAATAAATAAATAATAAGAATAAACACTGCAAAATGTCACATCATACTGATACTGTACTGATCTGTTTCTTGTTGCTGCGTTCATCTGTGACCATCTGCTCATGTTCGTGCTGCTGTTTATAATGATGTTTTTCTACTACATTAGGGCTTAGTGTATTACTAGCTGATGTGATGTCTCTCTTAGTTAATCCTAGATGTTATTATTGTTTTTCTCTTGCATTTGTTGTTGGATGTAACTGGGACCCTGTGTACATAATCTCGTTTTCAACACATGTACTACATGCGGTGCAAATGACAATAAATTCTCTCTGACTCTGACTGACTCTGACATGTCCTGCTGTCCTCATACATGTCCTGCTGTCCTCATACATGTCCTGCTGCCCTCATACATGTCCTGCTGTCCTCATACATGTTCTGCTGTCCTCATACATGTCCTGCTGCCCTCATACATGTCCTGCTGCCCTCATACATGTCCTGCTGCCCTCATACATGTCCTGCTATCCTCATACATGTCCTGCTGTCCTCATACATGTCCTGCTGGTCGTCCTCTCTTTGCACCCTGTCATATGCTTTTTCTAAATCCACAAACACACAAATCCACAAACAAAAAAGATAAATTAGATAATAATAAAAGAACAATACCTCTTTTTGACCGGTTGAGGTGGTTGAATCTCTCGGTCATCATCATCAGGGCAGAGCTTTAATCTGGTCCAGGACTTGTTGACAATATCAGTTTTAGCTTTTTCATAAAGTGATGAACTTTTTGGCTGAAGTCTTGACATGATGGGGATGTCGTAGCGAGGTTCAGGTACTTTAAAGCCTGCAGATCAACAACATACAGACATGTTTTTGTGAATCCAGAGCTTTAAAAACTCATACAGTTTGTACCCTGATGCATGCTCAATAATCCAGGTAGAAAAATCTAAAAAAGCTCAGACGAAACGTTTCTACATATTTTTTGCTTTGTTTTATTTTTTTGAATGTCCAGAGGACCAGACTGAGCTTTTTTAGATCATACAGTTTGTGTTATTGATCTGGACCGATCTGATTTACCTGTTAAAGGTTGTTTAAATGCTGCTAGTTTTAGCGGTGTTTGCAAGCTGCTTTTCTTGCTTCTAGAAAATGTTCACGTTTGGATGACGTCGTTTAAAGTCCGTTAACACGTTAGACGTTAACAAGTTACGTGTTGTCTGCGGCAGACCTAATCTCCGTGAAAAAACGTCCACACACACAACTTTGAATTTGCCTTCGTCTTTTAACAAGGAAGCCATAACGTTAACAAACACGAGACCACAGCGAGAAGCTAGGGCTGCTAATGCTACACGTGCTACAAGATAATAGCGCCGTGCTGAAACTCGACTAGGAATTTTATTTCCGTGGCGCATATTTTCCCGTTAATAACGTTTAATAAGTGAAAAAATAACCGAAACGGTACGCAGGGGGACACGACTAATTCCTGACAAGGTACACGACATTTAATAAGTGAAAAACAAAACGGTACGCAGGCGGACACGACTAATTCCTGACAAGGGACATGACTAATCCCTGACGCACAGCCTTTTCCCGAAGCTGCAAACTCATCTGCAGTCAGCACGTCGAAGCAAAACTTTGACCAAGCGCCACATATGTGCTTCTGAGGGTGTACAATACAAAAATCATGGTAGCTGCTTGTATTTTATCTTAAGAAAAGTTCTATAAGCGCAACCGAAAGCATCTGCTTTAATTAACTCCTGCCCTCGACAGTTAGCAAGCTGTTGTCCTGTGTTTAAACATGTAACAGAGACACGAACTTTTATCTCTTAATAACATATTTTAACAACAAATGCAGCTTACCTTGTTTCTATTATTCCAACATATTCCCCGCGCGCCGAATTTGAACGACCTTGCGCCGGATCCAGGTCTTGGAAAAAATGGTATTCATCCGCGACTTTGCTTTCGACTCCTTAATCTGGTCAGGTGGTCCTCTTCTTCATTTAATATGCAATTCTAACTGGGATGGAGAACTTTATAAAGTCTGACTAAATATTACATCATATTTAGTCCCAATTCAGATAAAGAGCGAATTTCCGGCACTATTTTTTATCTCGCATTAATATTGCTAGTGGTGATCAGTTTTTATAAGATCCGGTTACTATTTTAAAACTCAGATTTTCAAATTAAGTTCGCACATTTAAATTTATGTTTCACAGACGTGACTCACAACCTTGAGTTGAAATGCCAATAACGCATGAAATTAAGTTGAAATTACATAACTCATTATGTTAATTGGAAGTAACTTATAGAAAAACGTTATGATAACTAATGGAGAGTATGACTTTTAACAGTGTAGTTGGGGAATTGAGT
The DNA here is from genome assembly GCA_038048925.1 of Garcialebias charrua. NCBI lineage: Eukaryota > Metazoa > Chordata > Actinopteri > Cyprinodontiformes > Rivulidae > Garcialebias > Garcialebias charrua. The sequence continues at coordinate 9,098 of JBBPBX010003852.1, read as the reverse complement.
AATTCAGCTTGGACAACATTAAAATAATGTCATCGGCAAACAGTCCAATTTTTGATTCAATACTTTTAATTTTGATACCGAGTATATTTTGATTATTCCTTATGGCAATAGCTAATGGCTCAATTGCTAGGATAAAGAGCAGGGGCAAGAGAGGACATCTTTGATGTGTGCCCTTAGTTAGATTAAATGGTTTGGATATTATATTATTAGTTATAACTGAGGCGTTGGGTTTATTATAAATTATTTTAATCCAATTTATGAAATAACTGCCCGAGCCAACTTGAGGAAGAACTCTATAAAGGTAATTATGTTCCACTCTGTCAAATGCTTTTTCTGCATTGCTTGAAAGTAAAGCTGTATCGGGATGTTCATATTTTTCATGTGTAACACGGGAGATGAAGGCCCGGATTGTGACTCGGAGGATGTGACTAAAGCCAACTGGTAGACTGTAAATAGTCTAGGGCTTCCCTATTACAAATACCCAGGTACATCTGGCTTCAAATCACAAAAACAGAAGTGTTTTATACAATATATATTTATTAATTTCTCTCAATATTAAAAATAGCCTTTATTAGATGCATTTAAAAACTTGAAAATCACACTGAAATGTTGCTATGGTGGTTCTACCATGCTAGTTGTAAAGGGCTAGTGCTGGAGTGCTACTAAAAAGATTCTACAACAAACCTGGCACAACTCCAACTCACCTAACACCAAAGTGAACACAATGCCAGCCACATGAGAGCATTTAAGGTTTAAAACAATGCACCGAGTTGGAAGCATAATATAGCAACCGTAGCAATCTTAATCAGTCACAATCCCACTAACAAGCACATTCAACTAGTTGCAGTGGCAATCTGCTACCCACTGGCACATGTCCTTAGCTTGTGCTTCAAGGTTTTGCACAATGTCCCATGAACACTGCAGCAGCACTCACTAGTCACATGCAGCAAGAGACTAAACAGCCAACACCCTAAAGAAGAATGTTTGGCATCCACACCCGGTGCTTATTAACACTAATGAGCCAAGCCACACTGAAGGTGGAGGAACAGGACAAGGTGTGTTCAGGGGCCCAAACCAGAGTGGGAATTTACAGCCACTCTTCCAATGAACTAAAACCATCCGGTTACACATGAATTATATTTAGTACGTGACGGATACCGTGATGGGCTTGCCTCCCTTTAATAAAACTGTTCTGGTCAGGGTTAGAAAGATATGGTAAAAAATTCTCAAGCCTAATTGCTAGTACTTTAGATATTATTTTGGCATCAGAATTAATGAGAGAGATTCGTCAGAAGAATTCGCATCTGGTGGAAGGTTTCCCGGGTTTAGGGAAGACTGTTATGGTGTGATCACACCGAACAGCGTTTCAACCTCCAAAAGGCTCGTCACGCACGCAAGTGGACGCACTTGGTGCCCAGACAGAAACGCAGAAACGCCAAACTGCTGCGAAGCTGCATCGGGGTGTGTGGGAGGAGCTTACGGGTACACCGAGTCCTCATTGCACTCCGCGAGGCGAGGAGCTTTTTATTTCTGTCTCTGTGTCGCAGACTTGACTGGTCGTGAAGGACTTGTCGCGAACACACAGCTACAATGAGTTTCTCTTCCATAGTCCATGACTCCGCGGGTTTTTTCTGTGTCCCACAAACAATACGTCACACAGTTGCGCAATAGCCGTCCCCTCGTTTCCGTGTCATAGCGGACCCCCTCTCTTCTCCCCCCGACTCTCCTCCTCCTCCTCCCCGACTCTCCCTGATTGGTTGACACACCAACCAATCAGGTAGAGTTGAGCGGCGTTTGAACGTTTGAACCACGAAATCTTCAGCTAGATCAAGGCGTGCTCTGGAGGCTGAAGCCGATTCACGTGCACGGAAAAATGCTTCCCAGCACGCTCAACACGCACGTGAGGTGACGCCCGACGCCAGGAGGCGCCTGGAAGCGCGTCCCCCATTGACTTTGCATGGAAGCTGGAAGCTCCTGCTGCTGAAAAGCTGTTCGGTGTGATCACACCATTATGATCGCGTTTCTCAAGGAGGGAGGTAATTCTTTATAGTTGTAGCTTTCCACTATCATATTATGGAGGGGCTGTAGTAATTTGTTTTAAAATATTTTATACAAGTCCAAAGGAATCCCATCTGGGCCGGGTGCTTTTCCTGATTTTAGTTTATCCATTGCGTTTGAGAGTTCCTCTATAGCAGTGGTTCTTAACCTGGGTTCACGGAACGGGATGGGGGTCAGCGTCCTATCTGCATGATATGCAATGCCAAGTTGAGCAACTCTATTCTTGCACCGGCAAAACTAAACTGGAACACTTCATGAAGCTTCATGGAGACGGGGAATACAAGAACACAACGCTTACTGAATTCAAGGCGAAATGAGCAAGATTCGATGAAAGGGCCATTCTGCCTGCTCTTGGATTGGACCCATTAGCAAACTGATCCTCACAGCATCATACGAAGTTGCTTAATTGATCGCAAAGCAGGGTTAGCGACACCATCGGTGAAACACTTATAAAACCAGCTAAAATTATTTAAATTTTTTTAAATTCTTCAAAAAAAATCACATTTTATTTTTAATTGGAAAATAGTACAAAAATGGACTTGTCAAAGTCAAAGTCAACTTTATTGTCAAAACTGCAATATGTACAGGACATACACAGGATTGAAATTGCATTTCTCTCAGTCCCTCGGTGCAACAGTAACCATTTAAACACTAAAACACTAAAACATTTAATAAACATAAGCATAAAATGAAATAATAAAAGTGTAATACTGTCCTGAGTTTTTGCATAGTAGTTTTTGCATAGTAGTAGTATGAAAGTATGAAAAGTTACACCAACACTAAAACACTAAACATTTAATAAACATAAGCATAAAATGAAATATAAAAAGTGTAATACTGTCCTGAGTTTTTTGCATAGTAGTATAAAAGTGTAAAAAGTATATCTATAAAATAAAATGAAAGTTCTGGCATTGACATTTGTAATAGAGTGACAAGCAGC
>JBBPBX010003851.1:48323-69867 GCA_038048925.1 Garcialebias charrua | reverse complement strand
GTCATATTTTATTTGATTAAAGGGGGAGAAAAGAGACAGGGTCATTAAAGAAGTGACCAGAGGAGGATGAAATGCTGCCCATTCTGTTCGCTCACTCATTCATCGTGGATCAGAACCCACAGTCCGTGCGTTGTCATCATCCTCTTCATCATCAGGGCCCAGTCAGCATGAGCAACTTCCACAGCTGGAGAAGTGACGGTGACAGTGAACGGGGGTACGGATTGTTTCAGGGCCCGAAGTCCAAACAGAAAATCAGCCGAGTTCATCCCAGACCCGCCGGCCCGTCCTGTACACTCATAAACGAACAGATATATAAAATAAAATAAACGTCTCGATGCATGTCATTCACCATCTTGTATTTCAACGTTTCAGCAGTTGGTGCTCGAAGCATGTGTCGAGGATGACTCTCAGCTACCCCTGACCGAACTCTAGCTGTTTTTATGTTTTTAAGATGAGTTGCTGTGGCAGCCATCTTAAACTGAGCACGTATATACTAAATGTTGGTCCTGCACATCTGGGGGGCTTGAGTGTGTCACAATATATTTTGCTAACACACAAACAGTGTTTGTGCCAACAGTCGTTGCTAAAGTTCAGAGCAAACGTGCTGTGCATTGTGTTGTGGCTAACACTCAGCCACTACCACATTAGCTTTTAGCCAGTTGTCTGTGAAATCAGCTGAGCTTCAGCCACGTTTGTGTTTCATATAATCAGTGGGGTGTGGTGGCCATCTTGTATTTTGTTGAGTTCCAAAGTTGAACACTTGTTCAACTCACTCTTTGGCTTTTAATGCAGCTTGAAATGTTGGTTTTACTGTTTTTAAGTTACTTGTTCTTTACTTTTTACTGTTTGCTGTCTTGATCTGGTAGTTCATCACTTTTATGGTATTTTTTGAGTTTATAGTTTTATGCTTGTTCGTGTTAGTGTACAGCACTTTGGCCAACGGTGTTGTTTTAAAGTGCTTTATAAATAAAGTTGCATTGTATTGTATTGTACTTGTGGATGAGCATCCATTGATTATTTTCTGAGAGTTTCAGTAAAATCTCTCCAGTGGTTCATGAGATGTTTCGCTAACAGACAAGTAATTTCATGTTTAGTGTTTTTTTTTTTAAATAATGGTAGGAAATCACACAGATGCTAACTCAAACAATATCAAGCGCAAAGTTCACATCAGAAATCGGCACAAAGCCAAGAATCCTGACTGTTTTTCTGCTTTTGCAGCACGTTCGTAGTTCAAAACACTCGCGCGTTACGTTTGTTGGATTATTGTTGATCGTTCCACCTCAGGCTTTTAGAAACCTCCTTCGTTAGCATCAAACCTCCTGAAAACAGGTCCACCCATCTCCAACTCTGCTGCTCCTCATTCCTTGACGGGCACATGGACACTTCTTTTGTTACTTTTATCTGCTTTTCTATTTTCATACTACTTTGAAACATCTTTTTTTTTTTTGCCCTCCCCAGAGGCATGAAATGTAAAAAAATAAAAAAAATAAAAAGTGAGCAGTACAGCCATCAGGTGATCAAAGGAGGATAAGAAGACGGTGGTGGTTTTGAAGCTGAAACGTTTCCTGCAGTTGTGCACCACGTCCACCCAGAACCTGCAGAAGTTGTTTTATTCTATATGTAGCTCCAACAACCTATAGCAGTTTTTTTTTTGTTCAAGTTTATTCATTTTAAAATACAACACAAAACAATCCCACAAATTTAGCTTATACAACTTGTAAATAAAATGAAGGGTAGCAGAAGGAAGAAAACAATCTTATTATATCTGCCCCCTCTTTCAAATACAATGTAATCAAATCAAACCAAACAACAATCATCTGCAAGTATAACAAAAAAAGAAGAATTTACCATAATTATCGAACTACAACACATACCTAACAGTATTTCATATATATTTTTGCAATAGTTCAGTTTTAATCATTTTCTCAAATGTAATCATTGTTTTTGCTTTTTTTTTTTCACTTCAGTCCCCAAACCATTCCACAATCCAATTCCCAGGATTGAGGTTGACCAACCCCTCAAACTGATTCTATATTTTGGTTTAACAAAGACAGAGCATTAAAAACAGCTGGGTGTTGCAGTTTGTTTTACCGTATGTCACCACTGTGCTGTAAACACCGGACGAAACGAGGCAATAAATCTGTCTGTGAGCGATCTTTCTTTCCCCTGACATATTACATGTCAGGTTTTATGACAGTCCAGCCTTCCTTCATCCAAGTATGATCCAACATCACCTCTAAAGACACAGCAGGAATTTAAAACACTTCCATCTGACGACAGCTTGAATATTAAATTCATCATTCATTGAAGGAATTCATATCACCCGCCGCTGCGGAGCCAAGAGGGGAATGCCCTCGGTCCCACCGTCTGTCCGTGCATGTTGTGAGCATGACAACTTGAAAAATAAGGGAGGTACCAACATCCATCCTGGTGTGTGGCTGCATCATCTATAGATGCAGCCACACACCAGGATGGATGTTGGGAGTAAAAATGGTCACTGTTGTAAAATTGGTTGGCCACGTCAAAAACCATTATGGCCACCACCATATATGTCTATATGTAAATACAGTACTGTGAACTGGGGGGGAAAAAAGCAACCTGTCGACTTCAATTTTGGTGTGTGGTTTCATCTAGGGTAAAAAAAAAAAAAACTTTCAAAACCAAATTGGGTTGCCATGTCATAATCCAAGATGGCCACCACCATAAACTGGTCACCCCTATCATTTAAGGAAAGTATGCTTTCTAGTTTTTATATTGCTTAAAGGTATAGTTTGCTCAAATGCTTGAGGTGGCCAAAGATTAATCTATAGACACCAAGGCCACCTTTGGCCACCCTCTGGGTCCTCCATTACACCTGATGTTGGATAAAATGTCTCCCTCTATTCTCCATAACCCGTGTTCTTCTCCACAGCGTAACTTCTACCACTTGAATAGCTTGCATCAAAAACATTAAGGTTTACTTACAATCCCTGTTCAATTCCAGTCCAGTAAAAAAACACTTATCTCTAAAACTACAAAACATTCACTATTCTAATCCCTCAGTGACAAGAGAGACATGGGAGTACTGCTAGTTTTTAAACTAAGATCATATTTTGTTGAGGAATGATGGTGTTAGATGTTTTGGACAAACCTTGAAAATACTATTATGCACCATCTGATGTAAAAATGTTTTTACCTGTAAGAATCAGTTAGCCCTTAGAGTCTGTGTTTTGAATAACTTTCAGCTACCACCACTCCAAATTTCAGCTCATTTGTAAGATTTGCTGACTTACATGTTTTGTGTGCTGAGGTCAGTTGACTGTGGAGGCCATCTTTGATAAACGGTTGTAGAGACATCCAGCAATTATTTTCTGAGGGATTTATTAAAATACGTTCAGAGATACTTGAAATACTTTGCTAATGTTACAAAGAAGTGAATGCACACTCGAAAACGTTTTTACCGTTTGCCTTCAGCGACAGGCAGCAATCAGCCGGGAGGTGCAAACAGCTGCAGCTTATAAAACTAATCCAAGTAAATGGAAGTGTGGAGAAGGACTCTGGTGGCCTTTAAGTTAAAAGCTTGACATGTATTTCTTTATTTATTAAAGACAAACACAGTCCAGTTCAGGTGAAGCTAGTGTTGCTGTTCAGTTAGAGATGGGATTTACAGCTCTTTGAAAGGAGCCGGATCTTAAGGATCCATTCTTTTCAAAAAGCTGCTCAAATGAGTCAGTGTTTTGAACTGGGAGCCATGCAGTACGTCCATACATAGTGATGGCAATACAAATCATGCGTTGGCCTGTCGCGATAAACAATAAATCAATTAATCGCATGATAAATGAAAATTATCGACCTCGTTTTCATTTATTGGCTTTATTGTTTCTTCGTGTGTCTCTCTTTCTACTGAAGACACAGCTCAACTCCGGTTCTCTTCACTGACCCCTCCTTTTCTCTTTAAAATCTGTTTTAACCATTCAAAATTGTGTTTTTGGACCATTAAAAGCAGCTAAGCTGAGAAGCTAAGCTGCGAGCTAAGCTAACAGGCTGACCACGGAGAAAAAACCTCTGTCTTGTCGAAGCTCTAAAATTCATGGTTAAAACCTGTGCCTTCGTGCAAAAAGTTGTTTTTCTCTGCAAAAAGAAGCTGAGAACTTGTTTACGGTTATTTATTTATTTATTAAAAGCTTTGTGTGACAAATGCTATGCTAAAGAGCTCAAAGCACACAGAGCGTCCGCCATTTTGAGAACCAAGAGACAGGCCATGTCACGTCAAAAGGCATCCCTCCCACTTTTCTTAGAGACACGCTGCTCGCTCCCTCACTATCCATCCTTCGGTTCTAACAGTATCATACTGCCATCTGGTGGTCAAACAAAGATACTACACTCAAAACAAATTAACCAACACCAATAATGCTCAGTCAGGTCGGCTGGACAGTTTATTTTCTCTAGAGACGTTTCGCCCTCTATCCGGAGGGCTTCATCAGTATGAGGAGTTCTAAGTAAACAGTTTCCCCACCAAGCAGTAAACACTTTAAGTGGGTCAACCAGTTTGCTGAAGAGAAGATGGTTTCTGGGGGCCGTCCTGTCCCCCGTCAAGTCTTCCCAGTCAGGCAGCCACAGCCAAAGTGGTTCAAGGCAACAAAGTTCATGCTCAGTCATCCAGGTACCACATCCAATAATGCTCAGTCAGGTCATCTGGACAGTTTCTTTCTTCTCAAATTTGACGATAATTACTAATTATCGTCAAATTTCAAACACTATTATTGTTTATCGCAATCATTTCTGAGACAATGAATCGCCCAGCAAAATTTGTTATCGTGACAGGCCTATTCGTACGACTGTACCGCTGCGGCCATGTACGCTTATCAAATGCACAAATTCTCTCCATCCCTTCCTGAGCGCGGGTTCGCCAGTCATGTCTACGGTCCTGCCCTACGCCCGTTCTTCATCTCATTAGAACAGTACAGGAGTGTGTGTGTGTGTCTGCATCTGTGTGAAACACCAGGAAAAAATAAAGAACGACTCGGTTCGCATTGTTTTAATGAGCCGTCCCAAAAAATTGGATCATTCCTGAATCTCTATTAGCAACGCCGCCATTTGTTTCACATTTCGGAGTGAAACCCTGTCCTGGGGAGATAAAATACAGTATGAACCGAGAGGTGATTTGACACTTTGTCTTGCGACTGCATGAGCAGCACATTACTGTATCTGCGTAAACCTCCAGTGCAATTTGCAGTTTTGTGGAGCGCCGCTGGCTGCACTCCAACAGTCGGCTGCTGTTCCTGCTGCTGTTGCTCAGCAACGTACAGTATTTCAGAGTTCGGCTGTGCTCCGGTGCTGAGCAGAAGTCAGCTCTTCATCTCTGCACCATAAATCTACATCGGTGCTGCATGTGTGTCATCCTGTGTGCTTCTGTAAAATGTGTAGATCTTTAGCTTAGAATCACACGTTCTTATTGGGATTGGATACCGTATTTAAAGAGGATTACCTTTGAAATTCACAGATTACAATTAGCCTGTAAAAACAAGTGACTGAAAGAAACAAACAAAGGCATGTTTTCTGTGAGATTATAGCGTGGATGACTGCTAACACTGATTTGTTAAAGCAAGAAGCAGAACACAAGCTGGCTCAAAAAATGTAAATAGGCTATAGCTAAAAGTTTGAAATGGCAAAATAGTAGAAGCTAAAAGCAAAAGGCTAGCTAAATGTGAAATGTAATAAAAGGTTTGCTAAAAGTTAAATGCAGAAAAAGGCTCGCCACAAGTTAAAAAGGTGTAGCTAAAAATAGAAAGATTAAAGCACTAGCTAAATGTTCACTATAGCTTAAAATAGCAAAATCCTAGCTAAAAAGTAAAAGTATCCTTAAAAGGTTAGCTAGAAATTAACAGTAGTAGAACTTTTAAATAAAAATCGTTAAAAGCAAAATATTCGCTAACATAGGCTACAGTAGTATGAAATCTGTGTTAAAATATAGAAGAAGAAAAAAACCTAAAAGCTAACTTTAACAAAATACTACCAAAAGCTAAGTAATACTAACAGTATCAACAGGCTAGTTTGACTCTAAAAATCACAATAGACTACTGTAGCTAAAAGTACCATAATGTTGTTGTTCTTCTTCTTATTTTGGCTTTTCCCTCTTCAGGGGTTGTCACAGCGAGTCCTCCTCCTCCATCTCACTCTAGCCGTTTTCGCACTGCACGGCCCTCCCCAGCCCAGCTCGTCCCTGGTTGGCCCAGAGCCCAGCCTGGCCCGCCCCCGCTCATTACGCATTGTCCGGAGAGCCGCCTTGAAGTGGGTGGGGCGTTCTCTTGAAGTGGGTGGGGCGTTCTCTTGAAGTGGGTGGGAAGTTCTTGTGTGCGCGCTTACAGTGTTTTAAGAGAGGAGACGCCGCTAAAAAATATTTGTTAGCTGAATATATATATTAGTGTTTCTGAGTTTAATTTTTGTTAATAACTGATTACAAATCAGCTTATGTTAGAACGTAAATAACATGAAGCGCGCACTCATACAGAGCATTTCCGCCTTTCAGCGCGAGCTGAATTTCATTAAAATATAACTAATATTCTCTAACTCCTGCACGTAGCCAGGATGTTACGTGGGGCGAATCCTTTAAAGTAAAAGTGGACTTCTGAAAACACCAATGCGCCTCCGTGGCTGAGTGGTTAGAGCGTCTGCTTTCCACTCTAAATTTTATCTTGACTCCGGTTCGATTCCCACCTAGTTCAACTTATTTTACGTTTGTCTTTTATTGGATAAAAAAAAGTAGTTTGTGTTAACCACAGGCATAACACAAACTCCTTTTTATTTTCTCCAATAAAAGACAAACGTAAAATAAGTTGAACCAGGTGGGAATTGAACCAGAGTCAAGATAAAATTTAGAGTGGAAAGCGGACACTCTAACCACTCAGCCACGGAGGCGCATTGGTGTTTTCAGACGTCCACTTTTCCTATAAAGGATTTGCCCCACGTAACATCCTGGCTACGCGCAGGAGTTAGAGAATATTAGTTATATTTTAAAATCCTGGCTACGCGCAGGAGTTAGAGAATATTAGTTATATTTTAATGAAATTCAGCTCGCACTGAAAGGCGGAAATGCTCTGTAGGCTATGGGTGCGCGCTTCGTGTTATTTACGTTCTAACATAAGCTGATTTGTAATCAGTTATTAACAAAAATTAAACTCAGAAAAACTAATTCAGCTAACAATTTTTTAGGGGTTTCTGTAGTTAAATTTTAATGAAATTCAGCTCGCGCTGAGGTTGTTGTTAGAACGAGTCCCGCCCCTGCTGCAAACAACGAATCAAATGAGCAGTACATGATGTCAAACTGGGCCCGGGAGCTCGGCCCGATCAGAACCACCTCTTGGCGGGTTCAAAACGAGGGCGGACCCCGGGCGGAAAAGGCAAATGCGAACATGACGAACCCGGGTTAGAAGGCGGGGCGGGGCGGGCCGTTGAGGGCTGTGCAGTGCGAAAACGGCTTCTGTCCTCACTCCCACTACCTCCATGTCCTCTCTGCATATCTCCTCTTTGTCTTTTTCCTGGCAGCTGCATTTCTAACATCATTCTACCAATATCCACTATCCCTCCTCTGGACATGTCCAAACCATCTCAGTCTGGCCTCCCTAACTTTATCTCCCAGTTGTTCAACATGTGCTGTACCTCTGATGATCTCATTCCTGATCTTATCCATCTATGTCACTCCTGAGGAGAACCTCAGCATCTTCATTTCTGCCACTTCCTGTTCTGTCTCCTGTCTTTTTGTCCATGTCTCTGTCTCCAGACCATAAAACATAGCTGGTCTCAACACTGTCTTGTAAACTTTTCTTTTGACCTTTGCTGACACCTTTTTTTTTGCAAATCACTCCTGAAACTTGTCTCCATCCTGTCTGACCTCATCTGTTAGTCGGTCCATCACCAAAATTTGCCAAACCCCAGCTAAAACCTAAAAACAGCAGAACTGTAGCTGAAAACTAAAAGTAGCATTAGAAGAAAATTTAACAAATCTCGATTTATTTTTCTGAGGAAAGAGCTTGGGGAAAAAGTAAATACTGTATGTTGAAAAGTATACACGTTTTAAAAAATCAAGTCACAGCACCCATCTCCAGAATGAGCTGAATATTTTGATAAATGAATGGCTAAAATGACAGAAAATCAAACAATAAATAAGGAAAACAACAGTGGGAACAATGATAATGTTGAATAATATTACTGATCTTCAATTATATTTACTTCTTACATAACATGTCCACCTGTTAATTAATAAATGTAAGTTAGCAGTCAAACAGTCAGATATCATAATACATCATTACCGGTATATTGACAATGTTAGATTTAAAGAGATAGTTCAACATTTTTCAAGTGGGGCTTTTTGAGACTATGAAAATGTGAACAATTAATATCTTACCTATTGTAGATAGGACTTGGAACAATCTGAAATGGGAGAAATTGAGTTTAATTCTGATCAGACTGGTGAGACAAAGACTGTGAGTAGAACCAAGGATTAAAGAACGCTACAAGAAGTTTCAAGGACACGTATCTACAGCTAGCTGCTGCTGCTATTTTCATTTGTAAACAAGTATAATTGCATGTAAATAACCTTGTAATATGAAATCAGCTGTGATATTTAGCTGTTGTTTCCATTTGAATACCTATGAAACATTCAAAAACGCTTTTATCCACCACCCAGACATTGGTTCATCACTAAAGGCAGAATTACCGTATTTTCCAGTGTATAGGTCACACCTTTTTATGTTTTTTTCAAGACCTGCGACCTACACTCAGGTGCGACCTATATATGGCTTGTTATCACTTTCGGTGAAACAAATTTTTAAATCCAGCTCATTTCACAATTACGTTAATTTATTAAGGAAAAGTTCAGCTCAGACATATATTTGCTATAATTTTTATCAAACAAATAATTGTTTTTAAGTGTTAATCTTCTTAAAAGCCTTGCTGTGCGCTCCTGTGGCAGACATTTGCAGCAGAGCTAAACGTAGGTGCGACCTATACACCAGTGCGACCTATCTAGGGATTTTTCCAATCTATTGGTGAAAATTGGACAATGCGACCTATACACAGGTGCGACCTATACACCAGAAAATACTGTACTGTAAACTCTTATTTCTCCAAACGTAAGTTATTCAAAAAACAATTTACAGCAGGTAGGATATTACTTACTTAATTGTTAATATCTTTTCCACAGATCCTCATTTTAAAAGATCAGAAGTTTTGCTTCAATTTTGGGTTTTCTTCTAACATTTCTTTTAGCTATGTTTTAAAAAAGCACACAGAATTAATCATATAGCAGATAAAATAAAAAATAAAAATACCAGAATGAATGTAATATTTCACACCAAAATTATAGAAAAAAGAAGCTAGAGTCCATTTGAAATCATAAATATTTCAATAGAAGCTAAATTTTACAACACAAACTTCTGAGTACATTTAGTTAAATATGACTCCAGGTATTTAGCTTTTCAATTATACTCAACAAAAATTGTTGATGCCAGCATTATTACCTGTAAACACTAATAATAATGTAAATCAGCTGAAACTCTGGTTTAACCGTCAGTTACAGACTCTGGACACAGGAGACTCAGGGTCCCTGGTCAGATCGTGGACTTCCTGTCCGACGGTGCTGAGTTTGTTCTCGCTGGTTAAGTGTCAAAGCACACGTCGCCATCACAGATACACGCTGCACACTGTGAGAAATCTTCGTGCCACATGCACTTGCTGGGACTTGCCTCATTATCCCAGGAGTAGCAGCTTTGAGATTTCTGGAGTTTAACATCCATTATTAAAGACCTTCTTGATCATGTTGCGTTTAAGGCCCAGCTCAGAGGCTCGTTCCTCCTTTTCTCTTCGTTTGGCGCTGCAGATGTCTGGCAAGCTCACTACCATGCTGCTGCTGGCTTGTGCTGTCCGTGCGTTTAAACAGATGCAACTGGACTTCAGCGGACATAATCTTCCCTTTATGTGAATTATTCATAGCGCAGACACTTAGAAAGAGTTTTCCGTGTTAATCCAGATGATCTCGATTAACGTCGGCCCACGATGCCCAGAGCTCACAGTCGCAGCACCCAGAGATCAGCCCCAGATTTAAAATGAAATAAGTCTTTCTGCTGCCACTGCTGAAGGAATGACCTGTGGTTGGTTTTCACAGCTTCACAGGCCGTCTGGTGCGAATGATGCATTTTAATGGCCACGCGTTTCAGCAATCCAGGAAGAGACAACAGGTTATTTAAATGTTTCATGCAGCTCTCAGGAATGATCAAGACGTCTGTACTGGAAGAATTAATATTAAGTGACAGACCTGTTAATAATGGGGCGTTTGTATGTCGTGGATTACGAGGAGCTACTGTTTCTGTGTGTTTCTTAGCACTCGGATGCCATAAAGTGCCCGTATGTGCTCTGTCCTCAGCTGTCCCCTTCCCCTTGAGCCACCGTCTCACCATGAAGGAAGTGTTCGACTGCACAGGCAAACCTCGCGTGGACCTCCTGAAGGCCCACCTGACCAAGGAGGGCCGCGTGGAGGAAGCCGTGGCGCTTCGGATCATCAATGAGGGCGCCGCCATCCTCCGCCAGGAGAAGACCATCCTGGACATCGAGGCTCCAGTCACAGGTAGGCCTGTCGCCATGAACAATAAATCAATTAATCACATGATAAATGAAAATCATTGACCTTATTTTCAATTATCGGCTTTATCGTTATAGTGTCTGTCTCTTTCTAAAGACACTGGATGGCAAAAGGCTCAACTCCGGTGTTCTTCACTGACCCCTCACTTTCTCTTTTTTCTTTCAAATCTGTTTTAACCGTCCAAAATCGAGTTTTTTTAATCGTTAAAAGCAGTTAAGCTGAGAAGCTAAACTCCGAGCTAAGCTAACAGGCCGACCTCAGGAAAAAACATTTGTCTTGCCGAAGCTCCAGAATTCACGGTTGAAACCCGTACCTTCGTGTAAAAAGTTGTTTTTCGCTGCAAAAAGAAGCTGAGAACTTGTTTACATGTCCAAAAAAGCTAAGTCTGGTCCTCTGGACATTCAAAAAACAAAACAAAACAAAGCAAAAAAACTGTAGAAACGTTTCGTCTTTCGTCCGAAAGACTTCCTCAGTCTGAGAAGCTGTGTTCAGCTCACTCTTATAAATAGCACCCTCCCACAGTGGATCAACCAGTTGGCTGATGACAGCCTGGAACTAGCTGCTCACATGTGAGCAGCTGGTTTCAGGCTGTCATCAGCCAACTGGTTGATCCACTGTGGGAGGGTGCTATTTATAAGACTGAGCTGAACACAGCTTCTCAGACTGAGGAAGTCTTTCGGACGAAAGACGAAACGTTTCTACAGTTTTTTTGCTTTGTTTTGTTTTGTTTTTTGAATGTCCAGAGGACCAGACTTAGCTTTTTTGGATTTTTCTACCTGGATTATTGAGCATGCATCAGGGTATTGTTTACATGTGTTTTATTAAAAGCTTTGTGTGAACAAACGCTATGCTAAAGAGCTCAAACCACACTGAGTGTCCACCATTTTGAGAACCGAACAACAGGAAGGAGAGCCAGCCCATGTCACGTCAAGAGGCCTCCTTCCTATTTTTCTTAAAGAGGCACGCTGCTCGCTCCCTCACTATCCATTCTTAGGTTCAAGCAGTCTTATACCGCCATCCGCTGGTCAAAAAAGGTACTACACGCAAAATAAATATACCAACATTTCTTCTTAAATTTGACAATAATTACTAATTATAGTATTGTCAAATTTAAAACAATATTATCGTTTATTGCAATAATTTCTGAGACAATTAATCACCCAGCAGAATTTGTTATCATGACAGGCCACAGGTATCCAAACTGTTTCCAGATGTTTGCCTGCGCCTGAAAATAGAACCGAATGTGGAAAAACTAAGAAAGTCAACATTTGATCCTTTTCCCAGATGAAACTTTCATGTGTCAAAGCAGGAAAAGCACAAGTGAAGCTATCTGATCATGTTGGCTGGTTTTGGATTTGTGATTGGAGCTCACTCCTTTAAATGGAAGGCAGACATTTTTGTTATTTTTCTACTGTTACAGTAGGTAGGATCTGTTGCAATGTGTTTTTGTTTGGGACCCGAAGGACGCGGGTTCGCGTCCCGGCCACTACACATCTTGGGGTGTCTATGAGTGCACACCTATTTCTCCAGCTCCCCGAGCGCCTTCTATGGCTGCTCACTGCACCGCCTGGTAGGTGGTTGGGTTAAATGCAGAGACGAATTTCGTCTGTGTATGGGAAACATACGCAGATGACAAGATTAGACAATTATTATTATTATTATTATTATTGTTTTTCTTTCAACCCTTTTTGTAACAATATTGTTTGTTGGTGAAGATCCTCAGTCATCCAGGTCATGGTCAATCCCAAAAAAATGTTAAAAATCAAAAACAACTGGACTTTCACTTCCGGCTCTGGACGGAGCAGCAGCTTTCTTCCTTCCCTCCTGAGTTTTCCTCTCCCTGCTTTGCCACTTTGTCTTGTCTGCAGTTTTTATTTTTTTCAGTGCTCGCTCGAACATAAATTTACGATGGATCTTGTTTCGTGGGCTGTTAACTTTATTGATATTTTTTTCTACAAAGCATTCCGGTCCTGGGGAACCGGCGTGCCCTTTGCAGTCGCATCCTGCAGGTTATATCATGGATTCCTGGGGGGAGTGGAAGATGTTATGCCTGGACGTGCTTTCTGTCGAGGATGTGGAGGATATATTCATAATTGGAATTATGATAGTAGGTGCTCTGCTTTTTGGCTTGTGTGGAGTTCTCTTCTATCAGAAAATGAGGAAGACTTCCGAGGCGATCAACGCACTGTCGAAGCTCCCTTATCAGAGATGTTATCCGAGCTGTGACATCAATGAATCAGCTGCTTTATGAGTTGAGCCGCAAAGTGGAGGCGGCCACTGAGGACCGCAGACCACCGGTAAGGTTCGGGACTCGTGTGCAGCACCCAGGAGGGTCACATCTGGAGGTTGATTCATAGTTCGGGTCGGTGGAAAGTTCCCATAATTTGGAGTGTATTGGATTCCAAACAGCCACCTGGACTCAAGGCCGCAGACAGAACACTGTGAGCCTGCCCTAAAGATAAAACATGCTAATCTAATCAGACTCCCTGACAGCCTGGACAGGCTGTCTACAAAATCTCCGGAGTGGAGCAACTGAAGAAATGAAGCTTCTGTCGCACCCCCCCCCTCCCTCCCCAGAGAACTGTACTGTGTCCTCTGAGACAGATAAGGCTGGCTGATCACGTCATCATCAGAACTCTGGCTAATCTGAAATGGAGCGCATGGACTTGTCTCACTGCTTCGTCCTCAAATGCAAATGTGATTTGTCTTAAATGTGCTGCTGGTAGAGTTTTTTTGATGTCTCATATGGTGTCCTGTAAGACAAAATGTGATATATCTTTTTTGTAATACCAACGCTAACTCCCTCATGGTTCTTTCCTTGTTTCACACCTGTGACCTTCATCCCGATACGGGTGGGAGAGGCCGCGCTGAAGAACAAAATGTGATATATCTTTGATGTCTCATATGATGTCCTGATAGCAGCAGCTTCACACACGTAGTCCCCTTCTGGATGACTGTGCGTACATATTCACGCTGTACTGGTGCAAACTTGTGCAATGTTAATAAAAGTACTCTGACTCTGACTCTCTGACTTCTACTCTGAAGCTGAAGATGTTTCATTCCCATCTGGGAGGCTTTATCAGTTGAAAAATGTCTGCAACTCCTCACACTCCAGATGTTTTTGAACTGATTAAGCCTCCTGGATGGGAACGAAACATCTTCAGCATCAGAGTAGAAGTTCAGTTGTTTTTGATTTTAACAATGTTGGTTCCCAGGATACACGACGGTGTCTGTTAGATTGTACTTCCACATTTTGGAAAATAATAATAAGCTCAAATATGAACCAAATGGGAGACGTTTATTAGCGTAAATACATCTAATGTTTTTAAACGACTCGGTCACACGCGTTTGTTTTTGTGAAATTTTCATGTAACTATCAATTAAAGGAAAATTATGAGGAAATTAAGTCAACAATTTAACAAACTATTGACAAAATAATAACAAAGTAAATAATTTAACAGTGGGGAGTGGTGGCGCAGAAGTTAGAGAAGGTGGGCCTGTGATTGGAAGGTCGCCGGTTCAACTCCCTGCACCGACAACATCAAAATGTAGGTGGGATAAGTGAAACATCCACACCTGCCTCCACCCTCATTGCCCGACTCTGAGTCCTTGAGCAAGGCCCTTAACCCCCACCATCTGCTCCCCTGAGCGCCCAGCAACTCTCTGCTCCACACCGAGGGCTGTGGTAGCTCGGTGGTCTGTGGTTGTGTCAGGAAAGACATCCAGCATAAAAACAAGCACCAAGTCTTCATGCGAGTTAGCTCGATGAAGAAGGGAGCAGCTGAAATAAATAAATAAGTAAAAATTAACAATACGTCCAAATGAACATTAGCGGTGGTGGACTGTAAATGTTTGAGGTGAATGTCTTTTGTTCTGTGTAACAACCACAAAACTAAACAACTGTGAATTATTGCATTGACAATGAACTCTTGGTGAAAGAGTGAACGTTCTTTTTCAGGTAAATCTAAATGTTTCTGTGTTAGCATTAGCAAAAAAATACAAATTAGCCACTGCCCTTTGAGAATCGTTTATCAACTGCTATTTTCTTCTTATAAAAAAACAAACCAAATAAAGATCACATTTGAAACTTTACTGCTGGTGCTATGAATCTGTTTTTAAAGGAATGCTGACGGATTTAGCAACATGTATGTACCGGTAACAGTATGTCAAGGATTACACGTTTTCCCTCTAATTCTAATTTATTATATTTTATTTTAGTTTGTATAGTTTTCAAACATTAGCTTATACTTGTCTTCTGGTATAAATCAGTTAGCATTAAGATGTGCAGTATAAGGTGCTAATGATAATGACATGGTGGGGCGCTCCAATAAAATACCGTAATTAAAAAGCATATGAAAACCGTAAAACATTAGAAAGAATAAAACCTAACCAACTAACCTGCTGTAGCAGCTGAACATTCTGACTAGAATGATGAGCTAATGGCTAGTCCAAGCAGAGCCAAAGTGGATCATCGACGCATTAAAACAACTTGAATAATTTTATAGTGGTTCATGTAAATACTAGTTATTACGACGAAGCTTTAGAACCATGCTAAGAAAAAAAATTGCGTAGACATGCTAAAAAAATTAAAATCCATAAAATTATGAGAATAAAGTTGTATGAGACTTTTTCCCAGCTCTCATGTTTTTTTTCTTCCATGAGTCAGATCATGTCATTGGTCATGGGAACGTCTGGCAGAGTCTCCCGTAAGACGGAGCTTTAACTCCCACCTCCGGGAGAGCTTTGAACACGTTCCGAGGGAGGCGGGGGACATTGAGTCCGAGTGGGCCATGTTCCGCGCCTCTATTGTCGAGGCAGCTTATCAGAGTTGTGGCCGCAAGGTTGTTGGTGCCTGTCGTGGTGGCAACCCTCGAACCCGGTGGTGGACACCGGCGGTGAGGGATGCTGTCATGCTGAAGAAGGAGTCCTATTGGGCCTTTTTGGCCTGTGGGACCCCGGAAGCAGCAGATAGGTACCGACAGTCCAAGCGGCATGCGGCTCGGGTGGTTGCTGAGGCAAAAACTCGGGCGTGGGAGGAGTTCGGAGAGGCCATGGAGAATGACTTCCGTACGGCTTCGAGGCGATTCTGGTCCACCATCCGGCGTCTCAGGGGGGGAAAGCGGTACGCGACCAACACCATTTATGGTAGGGATGGCGTGCTGTTGACCTCAACTCGGGATGTTGTGAGTCGGTGGGCGGAATACTTCGAAGACCTCCTCAATCCTACTGGCACGTCTTCCACTGAGGAAGCGGAGCCTGGGGACTTTGGGTCGGGCTCTCCAATCTCTGGTGCTGAGGTCACCGAGGTGGTTAAAAAGCTCTGCGGTGGCAGGGCTCCGGGGTGGATGAGATTCGCCCTGAGTTCCTTAGGGCTCTGGATGTTGTGGGGTTGTGTTGGCTTACGCGACTCTGCAATATCGCGTGGACATCGGGGGCAGTTCCCTTGGATTGGCAGACTGGGGTGGTGGTTCCCCTATTCAAAAAGGGGGACCGTAGGGTGTGTTCCAACTATAGGGGGATCACACTCTTAAGCCTCCCTGGTAAGGTCTATTCAGGGGTTCTGGAGAGGAGGGTCCGTCGGATAGTCGAACCTCGGATTCAGGAGGAGCAGTGTGGTTTTCGTGCTGGTCGTGGAACACTGGACCAGCTCTACACCCTCAGCAGGGTCCTGGAGGGTGCGTGGGAGTTTGCCCAACCAGTTTACATGTGCTTTGTGGACTTGGAAAAGGCATTCGACCGCGTCCCTCGGGGGGTTCTGTGGGGGGTACTCCGGGAGTATGGGGTACCAGGCCCTTTGATATGGGCTGTTAGGTCCCTGTACGACCAGTGTCAGAGCTTGGTCCGCATTGCCGGCAGTAAGTCAGGCTCGTTTCCAGTGATAATAATAATAATAATGAATTCCATTTATAATGTACTTTTCATTAATAAAAATCTCAAAGTGCTTGACTCCGCCAAGGTTGCCCTTTGTCACCGATTCTGTTCATAACTTTTATGGACAGAATTTCTAGGCGCAGCCAAGGTGTTGAGAGGATCCGTTTTGGTGGCCTTAGAATCGCTTCTCTGTTTTTTGCAGATGATGTGGTCCTATTGGCTTCATCAGATCGTGATCTACAGCTTTCGCTGGAGCGGTTTGCAGCCGAGTGTGATGCGGCCGGGATGAGGATCAGTTCCTCCAAATCCGAGGCCATGGTCTTGAGCCGGAAAAGGGTAGCATGCCCTCTCCGGGTCGGGGAGGAGGTCCTGCCCCAAGTGGAGGAGTTTAAGTATCTCGGGGTCTTGTTCACGAATGAGGGAAAACTGGAGCGTGAGATCGATAGGCGGATAGGTGCAGCATCCGCAGTGAAGCGGGCGCTGTACCGGTCTGTCGTGGTGAAGAGAGAGCTGAGTCGAAAGGCAAAGCTCTCAATTTACCGATCGATCTACGTTCCCACCCTCATCTATGGTCATGAGCTTTGGGTTGTGACCGAAAGAACGAGATCTCGGATACAAGCGGCTGAAATGAGTTTTCTCCGCAGGGTGTCTGGACTCTCCCTTAGAGATAGGGTGAGAAGCTCAGTCATCCGGGAGGGACTCGGAGTAGAGCCGCTGCTTCTCCACATCGAGAGGAGCCAGTTGAGGTGGCTCGGGCATCTGGTTAGGATGCCTCCTGGACGCCTCCCTGGTGAGGTGTTCCGGGCATGTCCCACCGGGAGGAGACCCAGAGGAAGACCCAGGACACGCTGGAGGGACTATGTTTCTCGGCTGGCCTGGGAACGCCTTGGGATTCCCCCAGAGGAGCTGCTTCCAAGTGGCTGGGGAGAGGGAAGTCTGGGCCTCCCTACTTAGGCTGCTACCCCCGCGACCGGACCCCGGATAAGCGGACGAAAATGGATGGATGGATGGATGAAGTCAGATCCACGACATGACCTGTCAATCAATCCAGTAGGCGTGTCAGCAAATGACCAATCCGAAGCTAAATGAGTCGCAATATTATCCGAATAACTCCGACATGATAAAGCAGGTTTACTGCATTTTAACTGTGGTAAAATGAAGAATGTTGAGCCTCTTGTTAAGTTATACTTTGGTATTGGTTTTACAAATAAGGAGATAGTTAATCTGTCAACACATCAGCATCAGATTATTATCAGTATCAGGACTTTGAACCTGCTTACAGTCAGGTGGTACACTCTGATGGGCTGCAGCAGCTCTCTGCAGGTAAGGAGCATTTAGCTTCAGATAGGTCATTTGCTGACACGTCTACTGGATTGATTGACAGGTCACGTCATGTATCTGACTCGTGGAAAAAAATAAAATTAACAAGAGCTGTAAAAAAAAAACAGTCTCATACGACTTTATTCTCATAATATTAGGACTTTGTTCTTGTAAATGTATAGCTTTTAATTATTAATTTTTTCTTAGGGTGGCCCTGAAGCTCCATCCTAAGTTATAAACTTTGCATTTCTGTTAGTTTTTCCATTACAAGATTATTTACATGGTTTTTGAAACAGGGCAAATAGCAGCAGCAGCTAGCTGTAGCACGTCTGATGTAGCCAGGCACACTTGCAGCAGGAATATTATGATTTATTTTCTGCAATAATTGAGTAACGCTAAACAGACTGTGGTGCACTGCTCATGTGAACTAAAGCAGCTTCAGTCTTGTCCATGCTCGAGCTATTAGCTCAGTCTGCTCAGAATTCAACTCCATTTCTCCAAACTGAGATCCTTCCAAGTGCTTTCTACAACAGATAATAGTTTGTGACCTTTCCACAGAAACCCTCTTAAAAACATCTGAACTGTCCCTTTACCTTCAGCTGATGTAAATGAAGGCCTCATGCCTTCAGCTTCATGTTGTGTACGGGCATCAGTTTTGTTCTGTTAGTGTTTTCATGAGCTGAATTGTGAGTGCAGCTTGCATGCATGCGTTGTCGGGCGTATGTGTACGCGTCCTGCGTCTGTGTGCGCATGTGTGCATTTGTTTGCTTTAGTCATACAGGCAGTCTCCCACACACATTGCTCTAAGCTTCGAGTGGGCGAAGGCCACTGTGGAGCTGATGGAGGAGACGGAAAAGCGAGCGGAGATGGAGGATGAGCGGGAGAGAACCAGAGAGAGCGAGATGATGATGATAAAAAATTGAAGGCAGTGAGGAAATGAGATGTAGGTTGGCACTCCAGAGCCATAAAAAAGTATATTTCCCCCCCGGGGGGCTCGAGATTCTTCCACCCCTTCGAGGCGAAAGCAGCCAATGCTCAGCTAAATATCTCTAAATAGCTACTTCCAGACCATGAAATGCAGCTCATATTAGTTTTGCATTATTTGTAGAACAGTGGGTTCAAATTAAAACTCCAATGCGTTCATGTAAAAAACAACTCTTGTTTCGTTAATGAGCAGCACGTTGTTGCCAACAGAATTTATTCTCGATGTGAGTTTACTAACAACACGGCCGCAATGCTCCGCCATGTTGCCAGTGCAACACTTCAAGTATTTTCTGATCTAACTTGTGTGGATGTTGTATACATCAGCCTCGACATGTACTGTATGCGAAAGACAATCCGCACGACATAACAGTTTCACCGATGGTATTGTGTGTTTATTTGTTGGCAGTTCGTGTCATTGAAAAACCGAGAAGAAAATAAAAAAAGACATATTTTACATCACTGCAGATGCCTTTAGAGCACATATGTCAAAGTCAAGGCCCGCGGGCCAGATTCGGCCCGCAAATTAATTATCTATGGCCCCCTGGATGATATTTAATTACTATTAGAACGGCCCGAAGGCCACAGCCGCCCGCTGGTGTTTTGCATGCACCAACACTACATTCCCCACAATGCAACGGTAGTAGGGATGGGGACGATCCGATCCAGAGTCATGTCTCATGAACCCAGAGTAATAAGACCCGCCTCACATTCAGGAAATCCATTTCATAGTTTGCAGCCAGCTACAGCATGCGGACTGAGTGAGTAGCACTTTAGCTAACAACTAGCCAACTTTTCATCGTAACATGTCCGCTGTGTGGAAGTATTTTACACTAAACACCACAAGACAGCAATGTGCAATGTCTTGCACTGCCATAGCGCCACATTAAACCACGGTAAAGTTAGTTTTATGTTGGACATTTGAGCTCTGGGGCTTCAGCGGGACACCACTCTCACTGAACCAAAACAGGGAGACCGACCGCGCCAGCTGCGTCCAGTCCGACCCGCTGTCTGACCGTCTCGTAGGAGGGACAGGCTGAGAGCGACTGACCAAAATCAGAGCGCCCGTCCCGAATTGAACAAGAAACACACCACTGAAGCCACGGAGCTCAAATGTTCACCGAGAAGTTGCTACACTTCATCATAATTAATGACCAACAGCTATCAGCTGTAGATAATGAAGGATTTCACAGCTTGATACTTGCAGCCAACAGTAAACAATCATAAAAAAGCATATTACTTAAAAATCATAAGAAAACGATATATATTAAAAAAATGAAACAGCTACATACTAAAACAATGTAAAATATTAAAAGCAGGAACATGTCTATGTTGATTTATGCCAAGAACTTAGCAGATGTAAAGCTATTTAATATTTTATTCAAATCATTTATTCATTCATTCATTTAAAAGAGACGGAATTAAACAAATTCATCAAAAAGAAAACATTGAATGAAAAGAGTGCGGAAAGAAGAAAAAAAAAAGATTATATCACCCCCTTATAATAAACATTGAACCAGTCCGGCCCTTGGTTGTAGCAAATTAGTTGTTTTCTTGGCCCTCGGTGTATTTGACTTTGACACCCCTGCTTTAGAGGATGGATAAAAGACTCATTTTTCTTGTGCTGCCGTGACATGAGCACGGGAAGTCTTAACAGAGACGGACAGAAAATACGTCATGCCTTTAAGGTTCCGGTAAAGTTGTTGAAGGATTGTTCAGTTCGAAGTTTCCTCACTGAAAAAGTGTTTGAAGGTTTGGAATGGTAGACAGAAACACTTTTTAATGATTTTTTTTTTTACATCAACATAGCAGGGTTTTTTTTTTGTTACATTTTCTTTTAAATAGCGTTTTATTTTCACTTGTTAAAACTCAATTTGTACACATCCTTTATGATATTGTCGTTGTTATCCACTGCTGTCGTCACTTTTTGTTAAGAAATCAGGTCTCTCTTGTAAATGAGTCCCTGAGGCTCAGTGGGATTAACCTGTATAAATCAAGGCTGAATGAATGAACCGACATGTCAGAAATAGAATACAGTTTGAGTTTTAAACTGTGATTTAAATACAGATTTCTTGATAGATCAGCATTTCTAAGTGTCAGCTGCACTGTAGAGTAGTTGGTGAGCTCGACTCCAGGCTGGGGTCTTTCTGTGTGGTGTTTACGTCCTCTCCCCGTGCACGCGTGGGTTTTCTCCAGATACTTTCGTTTCCTCCCACAGTCCAAAAACATGCCAGCCGCAGCCTCCATAGAGTAATCTTCAGCCATCCTAATCATTTAAGGAAACAATACTTTTAAGCAATACAATAACTAGGAAGCATACATGATTGGGGCGGCTTGTTTACATAAACTGTAGTCCCTCGCTACTTCACGGTAGGTTTGTCGCGGACTCGCTCTATCGCGGTTTTTCAAAATAAAATTGGACATGACACACAATTGGCTGATTGATGGATGAGCCACACGATCAGCCTAGAATTTTTATTTAAAATTTATTATTTAAAATTATTTAGCAACTGCTGCATTTTTTGTGCAGCCCACACTACAGGATAAGCTTCCTGCTGCAGCTGATCTAATGCAGAATGGACAAGTGGGCGTGGCCAAGAGCGCTTGCAGGTGGCAAAGAGCAGAGGAGGCAGAGAGCTGAAATCATGACATGCTGTGCTCTTTTAGAGCGTTCTATCTATCTATCTATCTATTTGTCTGTCTGTCTGTCTGTCTGTCTGTCTGTCTGTCTGTCTATCTACAAACCTACTTACCTAT
>JBBPBX010003851.1:14268-39027 GCA_038048925.1 Garcialebias charrua | reverse complement strand
TATATATATATATAAATATAAGAATCTAACACAAGAGTGTTGGATTGTTGGCAGTGTGTAGCTAAAATATGTGGTTAGTTTCTGTTTCACTGCAGAGCAGTAGGCTACATGAGGCACAAACATGAAACTGCTTTAACGTGTCTGCAATGCACTAATGCACTAACTAATACTCCATCAGGAAAACAGCTTCACAGAAAGCCCAACAACTCATCACTGCTCAGCTCACTGATGCTAATTGTTAGCTTTCAGCTGCTCGTTTTGAAGTTATGTTTATGTTTGTTTATGTTTATGTTTATTAAATATGTTCATTTTTTTACAAAAGAAACAATACAAGACAATCTCATAAATGATATTGTACAAATATAAAAAAATGAAAGGTAGCATAAAGAAGAATAAATCTTATTATATCTGCCCCTTACTTCCAACAATCAGATTAAACAACAATAATCAACCATGTAAACAATAATAATCTTCAACCAACTTTTTTCCAACAATCAGATTAAACAATAATAATCTTCAACCAACAGTACAAAATGATTAACTCTTTTCTAATTTTCTAACTAATATTTTCTAACTAATACTAATTTTCTAACTAATACTAATACAATACACATTACGCTATTTCACATATATTTTTTAACACATTTGTTTTGATCATTTTCTTAAATGTAAACATTGACTTGGCATTTTTAACTACATTCTCCAAGCCATTCCATAATCTAATTCCCTGGATTGAGGTAGAACGTCCCTTCAAACTAGTTCTGAATTGTGGTTTTACAAACATCTCTGTCCCCTTAAGATTATAACAACTTTGTCTTTTAACAAAATGCATTTGGATATTTAAAGGCAATGCATTATTTTGAGCTCTATACATGACTGATAAAATATTATAGTCTACCAAATCATGGAACTTCAATAACTTTAGTTGATAAAATAATGTATTTGATGGATGACGGTAATGTTTTCTAGTGATAATTCTTACAGCTCTTTTCTGTAATACAAAAATAGGCTTTGTGATTGTTTTACATGCATTCCCCCAAACATCAATACAATAGATTAAGTGTGTGTAATGGACCTACCCAGGGTCAAACTAGGGTTTTCGAACTGTCCAGTGATGACCTTTACTGACCACTCAGTAAAGCAAGACATTTACTACAAAATCATTCATTTAGCTATAATCTGATAAATATAGTCACCAAAAGAGACTATTTCTATCTTTGATTTTATTCTAATGTGATCAAAAGAATAACTTTTGTCATTTTCATGATGTGTGCTTTTAAGCTGTGTCATTCTGTAAGAGTTAAACTGTGTTCACTGCTGTGTTTAAAGGTGAAGCCTTCGGGTCACAGAGACCGGACGGTTTTGTTTAGAAACTCAGAGACAGTCTCATGAGCTGGGCTCCAGCTTTATCTATCTTTTTCCTAAACATTTCTCTCTGCTGCTGTTTGTAACCTTGGGTTTGATAAGGCAAGTGAACTCCTCTCTGTGTTCCTGTCTTTTTAAGTTCTAACTGTGCGGAAACGCTTCAGTCTTTGAATGGACAGAGAGTTTGAATGGACGGAGACCTGAAAGCTCTCTGCCTTGCAGCTGGTCAAGCTTGGTCAAGAGCCAAAGACTAACTTGTCAGCTAGAACTGATGGACGCCTCCATCCAGTTCCCCGAGCAAAAGCTCCAAAGTTCCTAATGAACTTTCTTTGAGAAACATCTCGTCTTGAAGTCGGCCAGAAGCTGCCACATGTTTCTGACGGCTGACGCGGATCCGAGGAGACGTTGGAAGTAAACGACCAGTTCAGACGTACGAGGGCCGGAAGGACTCTGTGCACCTGGGAGGCTGGTGATATCTTTATCAGACGCATCGTCAAAAGGTAAAGAGCTGTTTACAAACGTACCTGGGATTTAGCCGAAGTCGGATGGAAAGTGTCATCTCTGGTTACACTCGAGATAAATAACTTAATCTCTCCAACCTCTTATTCCTCCTTTTCCCTTTCCCTCTCAATCTTAAGCTGGAAACTATTTTAAGCTGAAGAGCCCCTCAGACTAAATATGTGTAACATCTAGTATTTATGTCTGTTGTGTTAAATCAAGTGTGCTGACGTATTTGAATTGAAAGAAAGTGAAATCATGTCAATCAAGTGTAATGGTGTTAATTTAGTTGATTTATTTTAAATAAATGATAGTGTCTCTTTGACATATCAAACTAAGTTAACGTGTCCATTGTCACTTAATGGCTCTGTTTATTTATCCATCATAAAGATCACAGAAATATTGAATAAACTGAAAAAGAAGAGAATCCGTGAAATTACTATTCAATCTGAATAAGTAAATTAAGGTAAAAAGGAGGTCAGTATTAAACTGACCCCCTCTAAACCCTTTACATGTGGAACAATGATTGTGTTATACAACAAATACAGAGCTTTATCATTCAATAGGTCTCTGACTTTGTACAGTACTGCAATCGATTTAGCTATTTTTATTCTTACAGAATTTATGTGTTGTTTCCATGTCAGTTTGTCATCAATGATAACACCCAAAAACTTCACCTCACTCACTCTACAAATCTCAACATCCTCAATTTTGAGTGGAACATCAACAGTTTTCTTTTTATTACCGAATATCATGTAATTAGTTTTTTCTAGATTTAATGATAATTTATTTATTTTAAACCAAGTTTGTATCTTGACAAATTCCGTCTTTATCAATTTCAACATTTGTTCTATATCTTCACCTAAACAGAAAAAAGTGGTATCATCAGCAAAAAGTACACATTTAAGGAGTCCTGACACATTTACCAAGTCATTCACATATAAAATAAAAAGCTTTGGTCCAAGTACAGAGCCTTGGGGAACTCCACATGTGATATTACAGAGGTCAGATCTTACATCATTTATTTGTACAAATTGTTTCCTATCTTTTAAGTAGCTAGATACCCACTGTAATGCTGGTCCTCTAATACCATATTTGTTCAGTTTTTCAAGGAGAATGGTGTGATCAATAGTATCGAATGCTTTTTTTAAATCAACAAAAATACTGATACAATATTGTTTTTGATCGACAGCAGTAGTTATTTGTTCCATTAATTCCATGAGAGCCATTGATGTAGAGTTTTTTGATCTAAACCCATACTGACTGTTGCTTAGAATATTTTGTTTATCTATAAATTGATCTAGTCTGTTTACAAATAGTTTTTCAAGAATTTTTGAAAACTGTGGTAACAAGGATATAGGTCTATAATTGTTGAATACACATTTATCACCATTTAGTTAAAAGTTAAAAACATAAGTTAATTTCTTTATTTTTTTACAGCCTCCCTGATTTGGGAGTTGAGCTTTTACGACACAGGGCTCAGGAAACAGTGAGGCTAGACATTTAATTGACACCAAAACACCCGGTAAACATTTTGGCTCAAACTGAACCAAATTTGGTGTCAACTTGAAAGTTTTGCAGATGTTTTACCCTGGTCGACGGTAAATAGATGTTTGCATGCCACAGCTGTTGGCAAGAAAAACAAAGATGTCTTTTGTGGAACTCAAACTTGGTATTTTTGGCTTTTATACCGTCTTGCATCTCACTAAGTCACGTATTTGTGTTTTGAGCGCTCGACCATGTTTCCTCTTGGTGCTGAGCTTCAGCGTCTTGTTCTGGGTGAGCGCCGATGTCATTAACCATTTCAGAAATGCTCTACAATGGATTCATGTTTCAGACTCTGCCTTGTTTTTAAACGAACACATATTTTTCAGTCCAGATAGGTTGAGCTCACAGGACAGATATGGCGCCAGCAGTTGGTGTCCAAGGGGTTAAAATGTCCTCTCTTCTAGAAATCTTGTAATTTTGTTGTCTTTTCACAATAATGATACGGTTGCACAAAGCAACACAAAGATCATGATCTTTAGAAACAAACGGCATCTCAGATACCTGAAAATATAACTTTAGTTACCAACCTGAGACAAATCAAATCTGTTTTGTAAAACTATACCATCACCAAAAACCCTGTAGATGCTCGAGACCGATGAAGACGAACAGCATCCTCCTCCTCCCCCAGCTTGTGAAGCGGTCACCGATTGCTATGTAGCGAGACGAGCTGGGTGAGGATGGTTGTGTAAACGTGTGGAGGATGCTGCTATTATAGTCATCTATCTCCCCCTGGCTTTGTTCTGCCTTCGCTCTCAAACGTACCTCTCCATCATTACCACTCCTGCCCACCGTACGGTGTTTATGCGGCTCAGCACCACATCATCTTGAAGAGTTTTTTGAAAATTTCCCAAAGAAACTCCATTTTAAACAGAAGGCTGAGAAAACAGGACGCATATTAACCGTTTAACTGGAGGAAACGTCACTTCCTGTGAATGCTGAAACCGGCTGAAAAGGTTTCATCGCTACATAGTTCGTGCGAGTTGAATTTGAACAGCTGACATTTGCAGAAAGCAGGACAATAAAAGATGAAAGCGGCGGAACACCTGCTGAAATAAGCTGGTGAAGATTCTCAGTCATCCAGGACATGATAAAATCAAAAAAGCGTTCAATACAGAAACAACTGGACTTTATTTGTAACAGAAGACATTTCGCTCTTCATCCGAAGAGCTTTCTCAATTCAAAGAGCAGAGTGTGGGAGTAAGGTTTTAAAGGCTGAGATAAGATACACACATGCCTATGTAGATTGACAAATCACACCTGACATGATCAGTAAAATGTTGTAAACTGCTCAAAGTGTTTGAAGGATGTGAAAAGAGCTCCATTCATTTTCAATGAGAAAAACATGGCCGACAAAGATAAATACTTCAAAAAGGGGGGGGGGGGGGGTGCTCAAATACCAAAAGTCAGAGCAGGAATGTCCTGAACGAGCTGAACGTTTTGAGACATTAATTGTTGAGATAGAAGAAAAACTGAGGAACAAGTTACGAGCTGAAAACCGTACGGAAGAAAAACAGATCTGAATATTGAGAATGATTCAGAAACAATCAGACTGTTCCATATAATGGAGTCAAGACTCCTGAGTCCAACACGTATTAAATTAATTAATTAAATCCTAACCTACATGTTCCTCCTTGCTATCTCAGTGCTAAACTCCTGTAATGACAAATGAATGATAACATATATATTTTTAATACATTGTGGGAAATAAATCTGATGACGGCCATCTTCACAGATGGTTTGTCTTAAGAAGAAGAAGAAAACAGTCTCAGTTTCACACTCACGACGCAGCACTTCCATCCCGCTTTGTCTCTTTCGCTCATACTCACTCGTCAGATTCCTCACTGGCTCTCACTCACAGGCTCAGCAACACATTAGTGTGCGTTTTCATGAAGCACAGGGAAGGAATGCAGTGCACACTGCCTTCTCCTGCAGGGACCAACAAGTCTAACGTCAAAATGTGCAAATATGCATTGTGGAAAACAGATAAATGTATATTTAAGCCACTCAGAGAAGGTTAACAGTGTGACCCAGATAAATGGGGAGGATTGCACCATTCCTCCGTGCACTTTAGGCACGCCTTGTTTTTCTTCCGGCACAAACCTTTGCACACTTTAATATTTCAAAGACCTGTGAAAGTTTGATGGGCCTGAGGATGGCAGCAGCTGCTGGGAAGGAGCAGGAGGAGGCAATTTTTACTGTACATTGTGAGATTAATCTCAGATTACAGTAGTTTGGCTGCGGAGCTTCAATATTTAATTTGGAATTTTGTAAAGTCAGATTGACATAATTACCATATTTTTCGGACTATAAGGTGCACTTAAAATCCTTTAATTTTCTCAAACATTGACAGTGAGCCTTATAATCCAGTGCACTTTATGTATTAATAATGGCTGTGCTTACTGACCTAGAACTGGTTTTATGTGGTTATTGTGAAAGTTGAATAAAGTTTGACGTATCTGACCATTTTGTTTCGCTTAATGCGCCTTATACAGGTGAACCCCTAGTTACGTACGAGTTTGGGAGATAAGAACTGTTCGCAGCTCGATTCTGCCGTAGCTAGGGGGTGAAAATAGCGTCCAGTTCGTAGGTCCTTATTCCGTTCGTAGGTCGTGGAAATACCGCTAACGGAGCGCGCACACACATTTAAGCATGTACAGTAGTGTACTGTAATGTTAAACATTGCTATTCACATTTACAGAATAAATAAAAATATAATTTCTTACTTTGAGATGGTCAAAGCCGACATCTTAGGTTGCCATGCGTTGATTGTTGTCGGGCCGAGCAGCGCGGCGGCCGGCGAGTGAACCACCGCAGCTGCTCGAGACCTGTGTTAGCTAGCTGGCTAGCTTCTGCTAGCCAAGCCATGAGCTGGTGTTGGAGCGGCGGCGCGATCAATCTGCAGCTGCTGCTCCAGCCTGAGACGTCCACAGAGCTCACAGAGCGATTCCAGCTAGTAATTAATCCATATGATGCGATCCTGGTCACCAGTCTTCAAAGGCCGGCTCCCGGCAGCTAACCTAAAATGGCGTCCGGTGTTCTACATTAATTTGTGACCGGAGACCCCCGTGACTGAACCTAAAATGGCGTCCGGTGTTCTACATTAATTTGTGACCGTGTAAACTGAAGACCTACTTCCTGCTGCCCAATATTGCGCAAAAATGATCATTTTTATCATAATTATTATTTATAAAGCCTTTAAAACAACCACAGCTGCAACAAAGTGATGTACACATGAAATTAAGAACATTTAAACACAAAAAAATATATATATATTTTTTTAATACAGTAATTTCATATTTTTATTAAATATGATACGTTCATAGGTCCCGTGGTTCGCAGGTCGGTGGAGTTGTAGGTCGGGGGTTTGCTGTAATCTGGTGTACCTTATGTATAAATACAGACCCGTTTATTGATATTGCACTTTATAATCTGGTGCATTTTCTAGTCTGAAAAATACGGTACTGATGCTTAAAGTTTATTTAACCAGTAACCTCAAGCATAAAACAAAAAATATATACCGTACTTTGACGGGGTATAAGTTGCAGGTTTTTTTTACTAATTTGCATGTCCTGTGACTTATACGGCAAAACATATTTATGGATTTTTTCCCATAATTTTAGAACAATTTTCGGCTCTGATATGACCGTTTTTCATTTTGGCCAAAAATGGTGCAGTACCAGTTTCGGCTGCTATGGGATCTAAAGAGCCCTCTAGTCTGTTTACGTGCAGACTGTACTGTAGAGTGAGCAGGAGAACAGACAAGACAACATCGATATCAACATCCGGGAGAGAACGAGCGAGAGAACAAAGAGAAAATGCCGCCAAAGAGAAAATCCTATTCTGCAGATTTTAAGCTGCAGGTGATTAAATTTGCAGCAGAACACGGCAACCGAGCAGCGGATCGTCACTTTGGGGTGAGTGAAAAATTGATCCGCGACTGGAAAATTAAACACATGCAGGTCTGTTCGCTGCTGCATGTCTGGTGCTGCACGTGCACGTTTTGTTTATGTGGTAGCGAAACTATTTAAATTCAGCTGATTTGACCCTTTTTATTAATTTATTAAGAAAAGTTAAACTGAGACACACTCTTACAATAATGTCAGCTAACAAATATATATTTTTAGGCGTTTCTGTAGTTAAATTTTAACGAAATGCACCTCTCGCTGAAAAGCGGAAATGCTCTTGTGGGTGCGCGCACCGTGTTGTTTACATTTTAAATTCAGCTGATTTGTAATCATTTATTAACAAAAGTTAAACAGAGACACACTTTTACAATAATGTCAGCTAGCAAATATATTTTATTAGGTGTTTCTCTTGTTAAATTTTAACGAAACGCNGTCAGTGTCGTATGATTTTATGAGATGTCACACTCGGGGGAGGCATCAGATCTTCCCCTAAATATGGTCAACTCCAACCTCCAATCATTTGAAGATTGCATCCAATGTTTCATTAACATTCGTCAATTGGTTCATGAGATATTTTGTTAACAGTCACACACACACACAGATAAATAAATGTGAAAATGTACTCATGGAGCTTTTGCCTTTCATGACAAAATAAAAGAGAAACACGGTGTAAATAGAAGGATGAATGATCTGTGAAACACAAATCAGGGGAGAAGTCTTTGTGGCCTTAGTTTGACCTTTATCGCACACTGCCGTGAAAGGCAGGCGATGGTCTACCTGTATGTCTGTCTGTCTGTTAGCAGAAGATCTCATGAACCAGTGAACAAAATTCAACGTCTTTACATCTACAGCTGACTAGTTTCTGGAGTGAATCCAATGCAAGATGGCTGCAACTAGGCCTGTCACGCTAACAAATTTAGCTGCCTATGGCAGTAGTGCAACAATGATGGATGCAAGCTACCGTTAAAAACCAAGAAGAAGAACAAATTTTGCTGGGCGATTAATTGTCTCAGAAATTATTATGATAAATGATAACATTGTTTGAACTTTATCAATAATTTGTCAAATTTTAAAAGAAATGTTGATTTGTTTGGAGTGTAGTACCTTTTTTGACCACCTGATGGCAGTATAAGATTGTTTGAACCAAATGATGGATAGTTGAGCAGCATGTCTCTTTAAGAAAAATGGTAGGGAGGACCCTTGACATGACTTGGGCTGACATGGTGACATGGCGGACACTCTGTGATTTGAGCTCTTTAGCATAGCATTTTTCACACAAAGCTTATAATTAAAAAAAATTCAGTTAACAAGTTCTCAGTTTCTTTTTGCAGAGAAACAACTTTTACATGAAAGCACAGGTTTCAATCGTGAATTTTGGAGTTTCGACAAGACTGAGATTTATTCCAGAGATGGGCCTGTTAGCTTAGCTCGTAGCTTAGCTTCTCAGCTTAGCTGCTTTTAACGATCCAAAAACGCGATTTTTGGATGGTTAAAATTGATTTTTAAGAGAAAAGAGAAAGGGAGGGTTCAGGGAAAGAGAGAGAAACAATAAAGCCGATAAACGAAAATGAGGTTGATAATTTTCATTCATCATGCGATTGATTTATTGTTTATCACGACAGGCCTAGCTGCAACAGCTTTTATTTCATTAGTTAATTTACCAGGTTCCGTACTTTTCGGCCTATAAGTCGCTTTGTCCAATTATTGGCAATAATTTGGAAAAATCCATAAATATGTTGCTTCGCCGTATAAGCCGCACCTGACGTCACCACCGACGCAGCGCGTCACAGCTGACGTTACGCGTCACCGCTGACAACTCGGAAATGTGGTCCGACCGAGTGTTCACCGTAGCTCTGTTGCAAATGTCTGCCACAGGAGCGCACAGCAAAGATTTAAGAAGATTAACACTTAAAAACAATTAGTTTGCTAAAAATTATGACAAATCAGTCAGAGAGAGTCAGAGAGTCTTTATTGTCATTTGCACCGCATGTGGTACATGTGATGAAAACGAGATTATGTACACGGGGTCCCAGTTACATCCAACAACAAATGCAAGAGAAAAACAGTAATAACATCTAGAATTAACTAAGAGAAACATCAACTAGTAATACACTAAGCCCTAATGTAGTAGAAAAACATCATTATAAACAGCAGCACGAACATGAGTCTGTATGAGCAGATGGTCACAGATGAACACAGCAACAAGAAAACAGATCAGCATCAGCATGATGTGATATTTTGCAGTGTTTATTCTCATTATTTATTTATTCATGAGTCTAACAGCCTCAGGGTAGAAGCTGTTCCTCAGTCTAGTGGTTCTACATTTGATGCTCCTCAACCTCCGTCCTGAGGGGAGTGGGGCAAAGAGTGAGTGTGCTGGGTGAGTGAGGTCTTTCATGATGCAGGTGGCTCTTTTCCTGCATCTGGAGGTGTAAATGTCTGTGATGGTGGGGAGACTGACTCCAACAGACTTCTGTGCAGCCTTCACCACTCTCTGTAGAGCTTTCCTCTCTGCAACTGTGCAGCCTCCATGCCACACGTTGATGCTGGAGCACAGGATGCTCTCCACTGCACACCTGTAGAAGGAGGTGAGACTGGGCTGCTCAGACCAGCTCGTCTCAGCCGTCTGAGGAAGTAGAGTCTCTGATGACCTTTCTTGATCAGGCTGGTGGTGTTGTTGCTCCAGCTGAGGTTATCATTCAAGTGTACACCCAAGTATTTGTAGCTGGAGACCACTTCCACCACTGATCCACCTATGTTCAGTGGGGCATGGGTGTGTTTGTTCCTTCTGAAGTCCACAATCATCTCCTTTGTCTTCTTCACATTCATGTGAAGATTATTCTCTTTGCACCAGCTCTCCAGATGTTCCACCTCCTGTCTGTAGCTGGACTCATCATTGTTTGTGATGCATCCTTTAAGTATATATGTGTCTGAGCTGAACTTTTCCTTAATAAATGAACGTAATTGTGAAATAAGATGGATTAAAAAATTTGTTTCGCTACGTCTGATGAAACAATACGTGCGCGCATAGCGGGCGGAAACCCTGCGTTTCGTTAAAATTTAACAAGAGAAACACCTAATAAAATATATTTGCTAGCTGACATTATTGTAAAAGTGTGTCTGTTTAACTTTTGTTAATAAATGATTACAAATCAGCTGAATTTAAAATGTAAACAACACGGTGCGCGCACCCACAAGAGCATTTCCGCTTTTCAGCGAGAGGTGCATTTCGTTAAAATTTAACTACAGAAACGCCTAAAAATATATATTTGTTAGCTGACATTATTGTAAGAGTGTGTCTCAGTTTAACTTTTCTTAATAAATTAATAAAAAGGGTCAAATCAGCTGAATTTAAATAGTTTCGCTACCACATAAACAAAACGTGCACGTGCAGCACCAGACATGCAGCAGCGAACAGACCTGCATGTGTTTAATTTTCCAGTCGCGGATCAATTTTTCACTCACCCTAAAGTGACGATCCGCTGCTCGGTTGCCGTGTTCTGCTGCAAATTTAATCACCTGCAGCTTAAAATCTGCAGAATAGGATTTTCTCTTTGGCTGCATTTTCTCTCTTTGTTCTCTCGCTCGTTCTCTCCCGGATGTTGATATCGATGTTGTCTTGTCTGTTCTCCTGCTCACTCTACAGTACAGTCTGCACGTAAACAGACTAGAGGGCTCTTTAGATCCCATAGCAGCCGAAACTGGTACTGCACCATTTTTGGCCAAAATGAAAAACGGTCATATCAGAGCCGAAAATTGTTCTAAAATTATGGGAAAAAATCCATAAATATGTTGCTTTGCCGTATAAGTCACAGGACATGCAAATTAGTAAAAAAAACCTGCAACTTATACCCCGTCAAAGTACGGTATATATTTTTTGTTTTATGCTTGAGGTTACTGGTTAAATAAACTTTAAGCATCAGTACCGTATTTTTCAGACTAGAAAATGCACCAGATTATAAAGTGCAATATCAATAAACGGGTCTGTATTTATACATAAGGTACACCAGATTACAGCAAACCCCCGACCTACGACTCCACCGACCTGCGAACCACGGGACCTATGAACGTATCATATTTAATAAAAATATGAAATTACTGTATTAAAAAAATATATATATATTTTTTTTGTGTTTAAATGTTCTTAATTTCATGTGTACATCACTTTGTTGCAGCTGTGGTTGTTTTAAAGGCTTTATAAATAATAATTATGATAAAAATGATCATTTCTGATCATTTTTGCGCAATATTGGGCAGCAGGAAGTAGGTCTTCAGTTTACACGGTCACAAATTAATGTAGAACACCGGACGCCATTTTAGGTTCAGTCACGGGGGTCTCCGGTCACAAATTAATGTAGAACACCGGACGCCATTTTAGGTTAGCTGCCGGGAGCCGGCCTTTGAAGACTGGTGACCAGGATCGCATCATATGGATTAATTACTAGCTGGAATCGCTCTGTGAGCTCTGTGGACGTCTCAGGCTGGAGCAGCAGCTGCAGATTGATCGCCGATCGCGCCGCCGCTCCAACACCAGCTCATGGCTTGGCTAGCAGAAGCTAGCCAGCTAGCTAACACAGGTCTCGAGCAGCTGCGGTGGTTCACTCGCCGGCCGCCGCGCTGCTCGGCCCGACAACAATCAACGCATGGCAACCTAAGATGTCGGCTTTGACCATCTCAAAGTAAGAAATTATATTTTTATTTATTCTGTAAATGTGAATAGCAATGTTTAACATTACAGTACACTACTGTACATGCTTAAATGTGTGTGCGCGCTCCGTTAGCGGTATTTCCACGACCTACGAACGGAATAAGGACCTACGAACTGGACGCTATTTTCACCCCCTAGCTACGGCAGAATCGAGCTGCGAACAGTTCTTATCTCCCAAACTCATATGTAACTAGGGGTTCACCTGTATAAGGCGCATTAAGCGAAACAAAATGGTCAGATACGTCAAACTTTATTCAACTTTCACAATAACCACATAAAACCAGTTAGCACAGCCATTATTAATACATAAAGTGCACTGGATTATAAGGCTCACTGTCAATGTTTGAGAAAATTAAAGGATTTTAAGTGCACCTTATAGTCCGAAAAATATGGTAATTATGTCAATCTGACTTTACAAAATTCCAAATTAAATATTGAAGCTCCGCAGCCAAACTACTGTAATCTGAGATTAATCTCACAATGTACAGTAAAAATTGCCTCCTCCTGCTCCTTCCCAGCAGCTGCTGCCATCCTCAGGCCCATCAAACTTTCACAGGTCTTTGAAATATTAAAGTGTGCAAAGGTTTGTGCCGGAAGAAAAACAAGGCGTGCCTAAAGTGCACGGAGGAATGGTGCAATCCTCCCCATTTATCTGGGTCACACTGTTAACCTTCTCTGAGTGGCTTAAATATACATTTATCTGTTTTCCACAATGCATATTTGCACATTTTGACGTTAGACTTGTTGGTCCCTGCAGGAGAAGGCAGTGTGCACTGCATTCCTTCCCTGTGCTTCATGAAAACGCACACTAATGTGTTGCTGAGCCTGTGAGTGAGAGCCAGTGAGGAATCTGACGAGTGAGTATGAGCGAAAGAGACAAAGCGGGATGGAAGTGCTGCGTCGTGAGTGTGAAACTGAGACTGTTTTCTTCTTCTTCTTAAGACAAACCATCTGTGAAGATGGCCGTCATCAGATTTATTTCCCACAATGTATTAAAAATATATATGTTATCATTCATTTGTCATTACAGGAGTTTAGCACTGAGATAGCAAGGAGGAACATGTAGGTTAGGATTTAATTAATTAATTTAATACGTGTTGGACTCAGGAGTCTTGACTCCATTATATGGAACAGTCTGATTGTTTCTGAATCATTCTCAATATTCAGATCTGTTTTTCTTCTGTACGGTTTTCAGCTCGTAACTTGTTCCTCAGTTTTTCTTCTATCTCAACAATTAATGTCTCAAGACGTTCAGCTCGTTCAGGACATTCCTGCTCTGACTTTTGGTATTTGAGCACCCCCCCCCCCTTTTTGAAGTATTTATCTTTGTCGGCCATGTTTTTCTCATTGAAAATGAATGGAGCTCTTTTCACATCCTTCAAACACTTTGAGCAGTTTACAACATTTTACTGATCATGTCAGGTGTGATTTGTCAATCTACATAGGCATGTGTGTATCTTATCTCAGCCTTTAAAACCTTACTCCCACACTCTGCTCTTTGAATTGAGAAAGCTCTTCGGATGAAGAGCGAAATGTCTTCTGTTACAAATAAAGTCCAGTTGTTTCTGTATTGAACGCTTTTTTGATTTTATCATGTCCTGGATGACTGAGAATCTTCACCAGCTTATTTCAGCAGGTGTTCCGCCGCTTTCATCTTTTATTGTCCTGCTTTCTGCAAATGTCAGCTGTTCAAATTCAACTCGCACGAACTATGTAGCGATGAAACCTTTTCAGCCGGTTTCAGCATTCACAGGAAGTGACGTTTCCTCCAGTTAAACGGTTAATATGCGTCCTGTTTTCTCAGCCTTCTGTTTAAAATGGAGTTTCTTTGGGAAATTTTCAAAAAACTCTTCAAGATGATGTGGTGCTGAGCCGCATAAACACCGTACGGTGGGCAGGAGTGGTAATGATGGAGAGGTACGTTTGAGAGCGAAGGCAGAACAAAGCCAGGGGGAGATAGATGACTATAATAGCAGCATCCTCCACACGTTTACACAACCATCCTCACCCAGCTCGTCTCGCTACATAGCAATCGGTGACCGCTTCACAAGCTGGGGGAGGAGGAGGATGCTGTTCGTCTTCATCGGTCTCGAGCATCTACAGGGTTTTTGGTGATGGTATAGTTTTACAAAACAGATTTGATTTGTCTCAGGTTGGTAACTAAAGTTATATTTTCAGGTATCTGAGATGCCGTTTGTTTCTAAAGATCATGATCTTTGTGTTGCTTTGTGCAACCGTATCATTATTGTGAAAAGACAACAAAATTACAAGATTTCTAGAAGAGAGGACATTTTAACCCCTTGGACACCAACTGCTGGCGCCATATCTGTCCTGTGAGCTCAACCTATCTGGACTGAAAAATATGTGTTCGTTTAAAAACAAGGCAGAGTCTGAAACATGAATCCATTGTAGAGCATTTCTGAAATGGTTAATGACATCGGCGCTCACCCAGAACAAGACGCTGAAGCTCAGCACCAAGAGGAAACATGGTCGAGCGCTCAAAACACAAATACGTGACTTAGTGAGATGCAAGACGGTATAAAAGCCAAAAATACCAAGTTTGAGTTCCACAAAAGACATCTTTGTTTTTCTTGCCAACAGCTGTGGCATGCAAACATCTATTTACCGTCGACCAGGGTAAAACATCTGCAAAACTTTCAAGTTGACACCAAATTTGGTTCAGTTTGAGCCAAAATGTTTACCGGGTGTTTTGGTGTCAATTAAATGTCTAGCCTCACTGTTTCCTGAGCCCTGTGTCGTAAAAGCTCAACTCCCAAATCAGGGAGGCTGTAAAAAAATAAAGAAATTAACTTATGTTTTTAACTTTTAACTAAATGGTGATAAATGTGTATTCAACAATTATAGACCTATATCCTTGTTACCACAGTTTTCAAAAATTCTTGAAAAACTATTTGTAAACAGATTAGATCAATTTATAGATAAACAAAATATTCTAAGCAACAGTCAGTATGGGTTTAGATCAAAAAACTCTACATCAATGGCTCTCATGGAATTAATGGAACAAATAACTACTGCTGTCGATCAAAAACAATATTGTATCAGTATTTTTGTTGATTTAAAAAAAGCATTCGATACTATTGATCACACCATTCTCCTTGAAAAACTGAACAAATATGGTATTAGAGGACCAGCATTACAGTGGGTATCTAGCTACTTAAAAGATAGGAAACAATTTGTACAAATAAATGATGTAAGATCTGACCTCTGTAATATCACATGTGGAGTTCCCCAAGGCTCTGTACTTGGACCAAAGCTTTTTATTTTATATGTGAATGACTTGGTAAATGTGTCAGGACTCCTTAAATGTGTACTTTTTGCTGATGATACCACTTTTTTCTGTTTAGGTGAAGATATAGAACAAATGTTGAAATTGATAAAGACGGAATTTGTCAAGATACAAACTTGGTTTAAAATAAATAAATTATCATTAAATCTAGAAAAAACTAATTACATGATATTCGGTAATAAAAAGAAAACTGTTGATGTTCCACTCAAAATTGAGGATGTTGAGATTTGTAGAGTGAGTGAGGTGAAGTTTTTGGGTGTTATCATTGATGACAAACTGACATGGAAACAACACATAAATTCTGTAAGAATAAAAATAGCTAAATCGATTGCAGTACTGTACAAAGTCAGAGACCTATTGAATGATAAAGCTCTGTATTTGTTGTATAACACAATCATTGTTCCACACTTAATCTATTGTATTGATGTTTGGGGGAATGCGTGTAAAACAATCACAAAGCCTATTTTTGTATTACAGAAAAGAGCTGTAAGAATTATCACTAGAAAACATTACCGTCATCCATCAAATACATTATTTTATCAACTAAAGTTATTGAAGTTCCATGATTTGGTAGACTATAATATTTTATCAGTCATGTATAGAGCTCAAAATAATGCATTGCCTTTAAATATCCAAATGCATTTTGTTAAAAGACAAAGTTGTTATAATCTTAAGGGGACAGAGATGTTTGTAAAACCACAATTCAGAACTAGTTTGAAGGGACGTTCTACCTCAATCCAGGGAATTAGATTATGGAATGGCTTGGAGAATGTAGTTAAAAATGCCAAGTCAATGTTTACATTTAAGAAAATGATCAAAACAAATGTGTTAAAAAAATATATGTGAAATAGCGTAATGTGTATTGTATTAGTATTAGTTAGAAAATTAGTATTAGTTAGAAAATATTAGTTAGAAAATTAGAAAAGAGTTAGTCATTTTGTACTGTTGGTTGAAGATTATTATTGTTTAATCTGATTGTTGGAAAAAAGTTGGTTGAAGATTATTATTGTTTACATGGTTGATTATTGTTGTTTAATCTGATTGTTGGAAGTAAGGGGCAGATATAATAAGATTTATTCTTCTTTCTGCTACCTTTCATTTTTTTATATTTGTACAATATCATTTATGAGATTGTCTTGTATTGTTTCTTTTGTAAAAAAATGAACAAATTTAATAAACATAAACATAAACAATATACATACAGGTAGTCCCCGATTTACGAGCGCTCTGATCTGCGAGGTTCCAGACTTACGAGCTGCGAATTTTTGGAAAAAACGAAAAAAATACTGAGTTTTCATGTGTTTTTTCACCACAGTTAGTTAGTTAAGCATATAGACACACGTTTCCGATCATTTTTATGCACTCAAAAGTAGTTTTTAGATGAAAATAGAGTGTTTTTAGTCGCGCTAGCGAAAACCGTTCCAATTTACGAGCGAAATTCCGGATTTACGAGAGAAATGGCGGCCGTTCCAAATTACGAGATTTCCGGTTTACGAGCGCCTCGTTGTAACGGATCTCGCTCGTAAATCGGGGACTACCTGTATATATAATATATATATATATAATATATATATATATATATATATATATATATATATATATATATATATATATATATATATATATATATATATATATATATACATATACATATACATATACATACACATATATATATTTTATATACAGTGTACATAAAAACAGCACCTTTTATATCGGTGAGTTATTTTGACAGAATGGCCGATGTCCGATATTTAACTTTATCGCTAATATCGGCCAATACCGATACCATGCCGATAATATTGTGCATCCCCAGCAGGAACCGTACAAATGTGCTGCAGATACAAAGTATTTATTCTTACAAATGTATTGGTTAACTATGAACATTTTAGGCTTTATAAAGAAGTTAAACATGTAGTATACATAATAAATTGCTTTTCTATTTTTGCACATATTTGAGCTAGAAAATAATGGAAATAAAACGGTACAAGAGCAGGTTTCAGGTGAGCGAGCAACACGTCCTTAACTACCTGTGCTTGTAGTTTACTGTAGATGGACTGTGTGTGTGCGAGCTGCTCAGTGGCAATGGTCAGCGCCTGCTCCATCCTTTTGAGCAATTGCATCTCCCTGAGGTGAGACAAAACAATCTTTTAAATATTAATCATCAGATGTCTGCTCGCTCCTCACATAAATGCTCCTCAGCTTTGTTTCCTTTCAGATTTAAATGTGACAAAACAACCTGTTAACCACTAACAAATCCATGGATGAACAGTAAAGTAAAAGCTAGTAAAATTAATGTAAAACCACCATTTTTCATGTTAGGCATTGAAGTAGATTTTGGGATGAGTTTTAGCAGCTCTCTGCTTAAAGCCTTCTACTCAAAAGGACTAAACTGCTCTCGCTGGTCAAAAATAAATTGCTGAGGCCAAAGCCGCTGCACATTTTTCTTCTCGACTTGAAAAGTCAAATTAGCAACCAAACAAACAACATGCAATTATGTTTCACACTACTGTCATTACTTCCAAAAAGAAATGACAAAATGGGGGAAAAAGGTATTGAGCAGTTTAATAGCAGTTCAGCAGCTCAGTTTTCAGTGAAGCTTTGGATTTGTAACTTTTCAAATACTTAAAGGGGTCATTCAGATCTTTTGAAGTGAGAATCTGTGAAAAGTTAATGAAAAATTAATATATTGCGTAATGTAGATAGCTCTTTGAATGATCTCAGGTTGGAGAAATATAGGTTACTTCTGACTGGAGAGATGAGCTAAAGGCTCATTTGATTGCAGCTGGAACCAAAGCGGACCTCTACCATCTCAAAAGAACTCTAATCTCAGGTGAACGCTGTTTTATAAACATTCACACTGCCGTCAGTTTCACATTACATGGTTATACCGGCAAATATATTTATAGTCCTGCAGGAAGTGCCCCAAGCTGCACAAAAAGGGCTACAGCTACTGTAGATATTAGAGTTTGCAAATAATAACAGAATACTGTGTAAAAACTAGAGAAATTATCGGCATGGTATTGGCCGATATTAGCGATAAAGTTAAATATCGGACATCGGCCATTC
The DNA here is from genome assembly GCA_038048925.1 of Garcialebias charrua. Classification (NCBI taxonomy): domain Eukaryota; kingdom Metazoa; phylum Chordata; class Actinopteri; order Cyprinodontiformes; family Rivulidae; genus Garcialebias; species Garcialebias charrua. Next base: position 20,627 of record JBBPBX010003851.1, on the reverse strand, counting down.
CATCAAAATAACTCATGATGAAAAAGGCACTATATACTGTGTGTGGGTGTGTATACTGTATATATATATATATATTATTATTTTTTTTATAACTTGCTGTTTTTGTATGACTGTTTGTGTTGTCATTGCAGAGCAGGGGTGTCGAACTTACAAAAGGGGACCAAATTTTAAATATTTTTCAAACTAAGGGTCAATTTCAGAAACTACATTAACTCAACTCAGATACCAGACATCTTTTCATAGTCACAGGATCCTCAACAAGTGTTTGATTGGCCTCATTTCGTGTTCTCTGTTGTGCTTTTGACATCATAATGAAAGATTACTGAAAAAATTCAAGAGACAGAAGTATTTTACGTTTCACATATCATCTTGGGGGCCAGAAAAGATGTCAATGAGGTCCACATTTGGCCCCCGGGCCTTGAGTTTGAAATATGTGTTAGGGAGTAAATGTCATGAATAAATTTGATATTAAACATAATCCAAGTTAAGTGTTACATCATTACAGTCCCCTTTTTGGCATCTGCATTTAGTAGCAGCTGGACAAACTGACAAAGGTCATGCAGAATAATGTATTTTAATTCCACAGCAGAGTAGGCTATGCAGTCTCAGTAAGTAGGTCTAGGGGGAAAAATATTGGTATTGGTTATCGGCCAAATAAGTTTTAACATATCGGCATATCAGATATTGGCCAAAATCCAATATTGTGCATCCCTAGTAAAAACTGAAAGTTATGCACCATAACTCATGTTCCCTGAAGGAAGGGAACGAGGTGCAACACTATTGCTATGGGAAATTGCGCCTCCGCGCGATTACCTGAAGGAATACATTCACGCCTTTATGGCAAGGGGCGTCAGCGTCACCCCAGAGACCCAGCCCTCTGGGTACTTAAGACGCGGACGCCCATCCTACGTCCTCTAAAATGCACTTCACCGAGCTTTCAGCATTGAAAAGGGCCAACTGTGTTGCACCTCGTTCCCTTCCTTCAGGGAACATGAGTTATGGTGCATAACTTTCAGTTCCCTTATCAGTCAGTCACTCGGTGCAACACTATTGCTATGGGAACGTAATTCATTCACGCCTTTGAAATGCTCAGTAAAATGCATGCTTGTGTGAACGTCTGCCTTTATACATTAGGCATAACTTGGCTGCTCTCTACTGTGTGTTAGAGAGGACAGCCTGAGTGACGTCACACGTAGTAACGTCCAAACTTTAATGTTTTGCAAACGTGTTCGTTGAGCTCCAGTTCGCAGCCGCGCAGATGTCTGCAACTGGCACGCCCTTGAACAGTGACCACGAGGTGGCCAAGCCTCGGGAAGAATAGGCACGTACCCCAGAGGGCACCTGTTGACCCTTGCTACTGTACGCCCTCTTAATGGCCTCAGTTACCCAGTGTGAGAGGTGTTGCTTTGACAGTGCCCTGCCAGTAGAAGGGACTACAAAACACACGAACAGCTGGTTTGTTTTCCTCCACTCAGCTGTTTTCTCAATGTAAGCACTTAAGGCCCTAACAGGGCAGAGTGCCCTAACAGTTTCCTCTGTTCCTGAGTGAGGAAAAGAAGCGAGCTCAAAGTCCAAACTTCTGGGATTCAAAGTCAAGACCTTTGGGACGTATGAAGGATTAGGCCTTAGGTTGACCATTGACCCGTCAGGGGCAAACTTTGGGTGCACAGACAGAGCATGGAGGTCACCCACACGTTTCGCAGAGCACAGAGCCAGGAGTAAAGCGGTCTTATAAGATAACAAATCTATCTTAGTATCGCTTAAGGGTTCAAATGGGGGCTCACAGAGAGCACTCAGGACCAATTGAAGATCCCACTCAGGGGTCAAAGTCCTGCTGGGGGGTCTCTTCCTCAGTACGCCCTTCATGAACCTTATCATGAGAGGGTGTGCGCCGGGCGTCTTGCCCCCCCAGCCCTCATGGCATGCAGAGATGGCTGACAGAAACACCTTAATTGTAGAAAAGGAGCGGCCTTTCTCCAGCAAGTCCTGTAGAAAGGTAAGAAGCTGGACCAGGTCACAGGAATAAGAAACAATGGCCCTCATTCACGAAAATGTTCGTATTTTTATCCTAAATTTCTCCTACTTTTGTTCGTACGAAGCGTTCGTACGAACATGCCACGTCAGATTCAACAAAGTCTTCTATCCTGAGGAAACGTGTGTAAATGGGTTGCGTAAATTTAATGAATCCCACCTGTTCTAAACAGCTGCGCGTGCACGCGAGAGGTTATTTACATAATTCCCACCCCTCAAAACACCATATAAGGCCACGTTTCCTGCCTTCTGACAGCAGGAAGTGTCCATTCATTCAAACTCAAGAAGTAAAAGGAGGAACTTCACGCGTTCGGAGATCTGCTCTCAGTCGCGCTGTGGCTACCCCCCCCCCCCCGCAAGTGTCGGATGGTCAAATATCTTTAATTTTAGTGTACTGTGTTACATTATAGTTTCACTTATTCAGAAGAGCCGTGGCGCACCGCTACCCCCCACCCCCCCGCAAGTGTCGGATGTGTTTTTGAACAGAAGCATTTTAAAATGTCTCGAAACTACAGTTAACTTCATATTAATATTGTAGTGCATATGTTTGTCTCCCGTGGGTCGTACAGTATCAGAAATCAAGAATAAATGGTTTGATCTGAAAATGGCTTCAAACAAACGTCTCGCCGCAGCACGGACAGGAGGTGGTCAAGGAATAGTCTGAGATGGATGGACAATAAATGCCACGCTGCAAGACGCGTGCCAACATGTTTTGCAGCACAAATGATCATGCGCGCACCTCCTGGTCAGCGCGCAACCACATTCTGCAGGTTATATTTCGAATCAGATATAATAATCTATTGCTCCGATGGTGTTTGGCACAAGATCAGTCTTAATTCGTACTTGTTCTGCGGCGGTGTATGGGGATTTTATGTACCTGGGTGTTAATATGAGGAGGGCTTTGATGACCAAGGGGAGCGCACGACTCACTGAAGCCTGCGACACACCAGATCTGTCTCCGATCTCCCTTTGAAAGGTTCCCGTGGCCAGAACTCCTAATGTTGTAAGGATCTGGAGGTGTGGAGGGATGGGGTTTGATCGGCGTGTCTGTCTGCGCAGTTGCGGTTCCAGTGCAGTGCAAATCTGCAGCAACACATGCCGTGGCAATCTGAACCGCGACAACAACCACTCATCACTTTCTGCCAGTAAATTAGCACGCTCCCGAAATACACGGGCTCTTCTGAGGGCCCGCTGTGCTAAGGCCTCCAAAAGCAGGAGCTCAGCCATGACGCGTCGCAGCTGGTTACACTTCCCGCTGACCGCATTATATACCGAGACAAATTAAACTTAAAATTATAATTATTATTCAAACAGAATTACCTATTGTCAAAAACAATTGTGGCGCGTGACTTTTTTAAACTCATAATATTTTCTAAGTAACGAAATATGCAGTTATTCGTGGAGGAATTCCGTCTGGATGACAGCAGACTGACGCTCCTAAATTATACGACAGGTCTGGACCACTCGTAAATTTTGTTCGTATCTGAAAAAATTCGTAGGATACGAAAACATTGTTGGATGCCGCAAATGATCCTAAATCACTCGTACGCACAGTTTAAGAACAAATCTGTGCGTACGAACGGTTCGTGCATGAGGGCCAATATTCCTTTGGTTATTGTCTGAGCTAATACCCCATGAGCCGTGAGGGAGGGGGGACCGCCCTCCTCCCTTTATAGCGATCAGTATCGGGGGGAGGGGGGAGCGTGTTGTTGATGTTGCTGTGTTTTTTTTTTTTTTAAAGAAACAGGGTTAAACCATTCTTTGAGTTTTATTCGTGTTTTTGTGCAACAACATCTCTGACTTTATGTCACTCACAGCAGAACAACCATGTTTTGTGCGTATAACAAAGTCACCAGCTTTTTGTACGTTTTTACAAATAAAGTCTGGACATGCAAGGTTCAGGTCCCGTACCACGTGGGCGGGTAAGCCTGTAAAGTTAAGCAGAGGGCCCGCTTCATCAGGTACGCTTCTGTCTTGTGTCCCGACTTGCCGAGGAGGTCCTTTGTTGGACCGCTTGGCGGGGAACGAACCTGTCTACTCCAGGAATGACTGGCGGGCCGTCTTTGCCGGTGCTCCCCCTCGTGCGCCGGCCTCTTTTGCGGTGGATTACGAGTGGTTGAGCGGTGCCGAGGTGCACGGTCTGTTCCCTGCTGTCTCCCTGGGGGGGCGCAAAGGCTCTCCTGGGCATGCCTTCCCGGAAGGCTTCAGCCTGTTTGCGCCTCTGTTCAAGCCTTGTCTGAATCCGGTCCTGAGCTTTTCCAAACAGTCCCGTCGGTTCTATTGAGTGGTGCAGAAAATGAATCCGCTGTCCCTCCGGGAGGTCTGTTAGGGTCATCCACAGATGGCGTTGTGCAATGACCACCTCGGCCATGCCTCTGCCCTGCGTGATGTCTGCTGTCCCCATCATGCGGAGCACAAAGTCTGTCGCCCTGCGGGCTTCCTCCAGCACTTCGGTGGCAGCCTGCTTGTCTGTCGTCACCTGGAGCTCCTGCAGTTTTTCAGCCAGGTATGCTTGCATCATCGCGGACGCATTCATCGCGCGTGCCGCAAGGCCTGAGCCCTGTAGCATTTCTCGAGCTGAGTAGCTGAGGCTCGACAGGCCCTACTGGGCAGAGTCGGTTTTGTTCCAGACGACCTGGGAGCCAAATGAGATGCCAGCGTGTCCTCCATTTGTGGCACTTTGGCTATTCCTGTTGCTTCCATCCCAGCCACGTCAAGGAACTGTGAGAGCGGGAGCAGCATAGGAGCCCTGGGCTCAGGCCAGATGCGAGTCAGCTCTGTGAGGAAATCCGGGAAGATGGGCATCCTGTGCCTCGTTGTAGATTGCTGTTTTGCGTAAAAATAATTTCTTGCCAACCTCGTGACTTTTTGACGAGGTGGAGGTTCGGGCCACGGGATCTGCAGCGTGTACGCCGCTCTCCGGCACAAATCGAACAGAGCAGGGATGGAAGTGTCAGTCTCCGGGAGTACAGGCGCCGGGATGTGAGAGAGGTCCCCCTCCTCCTCGTCGCACTCGTTGTCGGCTTCGTCGCCAGAAAATTCACCTGAGGCTGTTAGCGAGATCTCATCCGCGTTCATCATGCCTTGAGTGTCAAAGTCGGCTGTCGAGTCCCCGATGGGAGCCGCCACATCTGGACTGTCGCCCCATTCGACTCGGGTGCTGTCCTCCAGAACCATGCTCTCGAACTCCGGCGTGGGAGTGAGAGTTTCAGTGAGGTCCAGGTCTGTTGGTGCCACGGTTGCACCCATGGCTTTGGCGACAAAGTCCACTCGGTGCCTCCGCATCGCCTCCAGCATCTGGCTGCAGTGCGGGCATGAGTCGAGCACGTCCTACGCCATTTTTGCGTGCAGCATTCCCAGGCAAACAGGACAGGCCTCATAGGTGTCCGTCGCCAAGAGGTAAAAACCTCATCCGCTGAGGCAAGCGTGCGAGGTCGGGCTCGCCGCCCTGCTAGACTTTTTCGTAAGTCTCGGCTTTCGCTTTCCTTTCTCTGGAGCCATGTCCGAGAGAAGACAAGCAAGTCTTTCCAAAAATCTCTTTCGAGACGTCTCCTCCGTCGCGTCACTTTCACTGGCTAGCCTGTTACGACAGCAGGGTAGCGATGTGACGCAGTTAGCGCCGTCGAGCGAAGCAGTCTGCGTAGAGAAGCGAAGAAAACTTCGGGGTTAAGGGAAAAATGTGCCGGACTAGCTTTCGCTAGCCCAGCAGTGCGCAGGAAAAATTCTCTGTACGCTCTGCGTAGGGAGCGAGCTCACCTCTGGTCGAGCGATGAACAACAGAGAAGTCCCATGAAGAGAAGTTCAGGTTTAAGCAAGGTGAAGGGCAACAAGAGGACGTTGGATGGGCGTCTGCGTCTTAAGTACCCAGAGGGCGGGGTCTCTGGGGTGACGCTGACGCCCCCTGCCATAAAGACCTGAATGCATTCCTTCAGGTAATCACGCAGGGGCGCAATTTCCCATAGCAATAGTGTTGCACCGAGTGACTGACTGATAAGGGAACTCAAAGTTTTTTGGTGTAAGATATTCAAATGGGTAGGACTAACACCATGTAGAAGAACAGAGGTATTAAAAAAATTGTCCAGGGCAGGGCAGAATGATGGATCCTGGCAATTGGAACGAGAAATTTTATTCTTCACCAGGTGCATGGGTGGAACCAGGAAATGGCTAAAAGTGGCCTTGGCCACCCCAAGGGCAACCCCTCATTTCTGTAAACTATACTATTAAGCAATATAAAAACTGGCAAGTGTACATATATACCCCCCCCTCACACACATACATGCAACACACACACATACATACACACACACACACACACACACATATATATA
>JBBPBX010003851.1:0-11560 GCA_038048925.1 Garcialebias charrua | reverse complement strand
TTGACTACATTCTGTGTAGAAAAGGAAAGCTGCGGTAGATTGGGGACTGTGAGGTTGTGACAGGGGAGAGCGTGGCCAGACAGCATCGGATGGTTATGTGTAGCATGACTGTTGTTGTGAAGAAGAGAAAAATAGTAAAAATCAAATAAGAAGACCAAATGGTGGAAACTGAAGAAGGAAGAATGGTGTGAGGAGTTCAGAGAGGAGCTGTTAAAGGCTCTGGGTGGTGAGAAAGATCTTCCAGATGACTGGGCTACAACAGCAACAGTAGTTAGAAAGACGGGTAGGAAGCTACTTTTGGTGTGTCATCTAGAGAAAAGAAGGAAATCTGGTGGTGGAATAGTGAAGTGCAGGAAGCTACTCAAAGAAAGAGAGTCCCAAGAAAAAAATAACAATGAGAGGACTGAAGAGAGGAGACAGGAATATAAGGAGATGCAATGCAGAGCAAAGCAGGAGAAAGCTAAGGCAAAGCAGAGGGCGTATGATGAGTTGTATGGGAGGCTGGACACTAAAGAGGGCGAGAAGAACTTGTACCAATTGGCAAGACCGAAGCTATGTTTATGTGGACATAAGTAATCCGATTACGGTAAATGGCCATTCGGAATAAAAATCTGTCATGTAAATGCCCCATTCGGATTATTCTGAGCTGATTCAGCTCGATCCGAATGAATTTCTAATCCGAATGAGATGGGTGGTTTATGCCGATTCATAATCCGAACAGTGTGGATGTAAACACTTAATCTGATAATTTTATTCTGATTGTGGAAAACTGACCTGACTGCACATGTGCAACCTATGTCAACCTCACGTATTTCCACCTGGCTAGATGCTAATATGTCGGTGAAGCAAAATTGAGCGTGTTTATTTCCTCCCGCTCTCTCACTCGGTTAAGAAGTAAAACTAAACGCATGCATTGCTTCGCCTGTAGCTCAATCAGGGAGTGCAGTTACGTCTCCACAGTCATTAAAATCTGGCGCAGGTCCATTTTGGGTGCTCAGGTTTGTCTATGTTCATCCCAAAAGTAGAACTTCTTCTTCTTCTGTGTGTTTTTTAAGGAAAGTTTATCACTCTGCACGTCAGTACTTCTATTCAGATTAAAGGCTCGCTGCATGTAAACGCTCGTCATGATGGGATTGTGCCCATGTAAACAACACATTCAGATTATTTAATCCGAATACATTTCAATCCGATCAAAGAATATTGCACATGTAAACATAATTAGTGGGATCAGGCTGGAAAGGATGTGCAGCTGGTTAGTCTGCACATCCCGTCAACTCCTCTAAGGCAGCCATGGCCAAAGTGATTCAAAACGTCAAAGTTCATGCTCAATAATCCAGGTAAAAAATTATGTAATAATGTTCATGCTATAACATGCACGTTGATGTTTTGAACCACTTTAGCCATGCTGCCTCGGAAGAGTCGACGGGGGAGAGGGCGGACTCCAGAAACCATCTTATCACCATCAAACTGGTTGGCCCACTATGTGAGTGTGCTACTCATGAGACAGAGTTTGTTGTGGCTCCTCGGACTGATGAAGTCTTTTGGATGAAAGACAAATTGTTTCAACACAAAGAAACCATCCAGAGGACCTGACTTAACTTTGCTGAACATAGGATGATCTTAAATTTCATGAAATTCAAGGCACTCTCCTTAAAATGACTAAAAAGCCTGTATTCAAATTTGAGCATGTGCCATCCTAAGAGCACCTCATTTGAACCCACATTAAATCAAGGAAGCACTCCTACACCTTTTGTTAGTACAAAGGTGATTTTAGTTTAAAACTGGCATGAAAGGCAGTGGGTGATATGCATTCCTTTATAGAATGGTAGTCCTTTATTTTTAACAACACATCAAACTTGTTAAAAGTCTAAAAGTAATGTTAAAAATCTGCAGCTGTGAATTGGAGGAGGCTGATGATGCAGTGGGCAATTTCTACTTTAAAGCCACTAAAATAAAGACAGTAAAAGCTAAATTCACATACAACATGGTTTACATACATCTACTCTAGAAACCTAAAAAGCAAAGTTCTGAGTAGAATGGTAAAGTTTTGCAAATATTTTTTAGATTGTTTTGCATCAGTACAAAAAAGTTTTAAACATCTTTACAATAAAACAATGAGCAAAAATCAAATGCCCAAAACGATAGTGTCATTAGGTTAGTTATATCCTCCTATAAAATGGAAATTTTTACTAATCAGGGAACAACTGATTATGCAGTATTGACTTGATTTCCGTTTTTTCTAATACTGTGTGAAAATTACAAATGTGCTATTTGTACTTACTCCCACTTTGAGCGTTTTCTCTCCATCTCCTTTATTATCTGATCAGGTACGCTGATGAGCCCAGCTTTTTCTGCCTTGTAACAACAATGTAGAGAAATGCAAGTAAAATAGCATGTTCATTTGTTACTGGTGTAAATAATTGTATCATCTAAACCCACAGAGACACACACACACAGACCTCTTTTAGTTCAATAATCTTCTTTTTGTCTTCCAGCTCTTCCTGTTCTTTCATTATCAGCGTTTCGTGTGCTTCTACATCTTCCATTAGATTTCTGCGCATGCAGTGGGAGCAAAGAATACAGAAAATTGAGTTTATCCGCAGAACAATTTCCATTAACAGTGCTCAAAAACAGCTGCAGAAGGCGTTTGAGGACACAATAAAGATAACAAACACAAAAGACACGAGCAAATAAGCTATGACTTCAATGTATTCATTATCTGTGTCGCTTTTATCCAATAGAGGTGCTAGAGCCCATCACAGCTAATGTTATGTGATAGGTAGGGCACACCTGGGCAAGTTGCCAGTTCATAGCAGGGCTAACACAGAACTAATAGAATGTGTATTAATAGCTCATTTACAGTCAGCAGGTGTTTTTATTTCGCCAGCAGCTAAAGAAAACCTTGCATGCTTAGAAATAAAACCACATGCAGATTTCATTAAGAAAAACCTCAGCCTCACAGCAGGTTCAAACTCTGAACGCTGGCACTGTGAGGCAAAAGAAACCACCATCCATGCCATGTACGGTATTTACCTGACATCCAGTTGTCTCTGGGCCACCTCGTTCCTCAGATCCTCATACTTATCCTTCAAGGCCTTTGTTTCAGTTTCCAGATTCTGGAAGAGTCCAACAACAATTCCAACTTTAGATGATGTAGTGACAGGTTAAGGTTGATGACTCAATTGAGCTCGTAGAGATTTAAGGTTGGAAACACTTTTGCAACCTTTGTTTGTTGTATCAAATATACACACACACACACATATATATATATATATATATATATATATATATATTTATATATATATATATATATATTTTTTTTTTTTAAAGAAATTACTACTTTACAGCAAATGCTGGCATGCAATGATTCACAACATGTTTGACTCCAATACAGTTGTAAATATCACTGTAAACCGTTTTATCTCCAGGATTCATCCAGTTATATGCACATGTAAAGAAAATGGTTAGATGTGTTAAAAAAAGGGTAGCACTTAACAATAAGGCTCCTCTTATTATATAAAATATAATCAGGTCAGTTTTGTGTCTTTGTCTCCCTTAATTAATGCATAATAAGCAGTTATTAATGATTTATAAAGTGTTTATAGAGGAATTAATAACATATCTATAAACCATTTATTAGCCATCTATAAGGGGAGCCTTATGTGGTACCAAAAAAGCTTGAATATTTGACTTTGTATGATGCAAAATCAGAGAATGCATGTGTTTCCATGCGTGTGAGTTTACATTATTCATTCGTTTTATCAGTAAGTGCTGTATGCCCAATTACTTTTTGAAACAAGCAAACTGGCTTCCAGAAAATGTTAGAATAACCTGTTTATTTTTTGGCTCCAATGATCTGTACGGTATAATAAATACACATCCATCAAAGTTTTTTTTTATTGCTGTGTACTGGTGGACTTTTGGAGATGTCGCAAGCCAGAGAAACTCCAGCTAACTCAAAATGGTCTGAAATTGTGCCAGTGGTTGAAAACAAGTAGCAAGGGAGACATCTAAAAGTTACCGAGGCAAGCTGCTAAAATTATTCCACAAATTATGCAGAGCTCAGGCTGTAAATCCTTCAGCAGCACAGGCTACAGATTGGATAGAGTTTGAGATTTACTTGAGGGGTCTTAGGTTATTGTTTTCTCTTCAAATCTGATTTTTTTTTATTTTATTTTGAAAAAGCTGATGCTTTTATTGCTGATGTCTCAAAAAGAAAAACTACGCAGTCTAGCTTGATAAGATTTGAAAACGCTACACAGTGATGGGATTCTCACAGACTAAAGGAACGCAGAGGTAATGTGCTCTGCAGCATCGTAGAGTGTGCAACACAGCTTCCAGCAGATCCTAGGAGCCTTTTAAAATGGGCCAATGATCGGGTGCATTTTGGTTTCCTTCAGTAAAACACAGAAAGTTACTTTTTTTTTTTAAATGCAATACTTAAGGAAACTTGAATTTTTGAAATAAATGTTTGAATTCACTTCTTTAGTTTTAATAAAATGTATGAAAACTTTAAAATACCCAAATTATAGTCTGAAGTTACAAAGCTTCTGGTAGCTAAGTAACAGTAGCAAGTACCGTATTTTTTGGCCTAGAAGGCGCACTTAAAATCCTTTAATTTTCTCAAAAATCAACAGTGAGCCTTATAATCCGGTGCGCCTTATGTATTAATTCTGATTGTGCTTACTGACCTCGAACTGATTCTATGTGGTACACGGCACTCAAAAATCTGTCAAAAGTGTTTTAGTTTCGCTTAATGTGCCTTATAGTGCGGTGCGCCTTATAGTCTAAAAAATATGGTACTTCACAGTTCATGCTCAATAATCCAGGTAAAAAAATCCACCAAAGTTTAGTCAGGTCATCTGGATTTATCACCAGCAAACTGGTTGGTTGGTCCACTATGGGAGTGTGCTGTGGGACTCTGTTTGTGGCTCTTCGGATTGATGAAGTCCTTTGGATGAAGGCCGAAACGTCTCAACAAAAAAAGAAACCATCCAGATGACCTGATTGTTGGCATACTAAATGTACTCAAGTATGTACTCAAGTACTCAAATGTTCATATTAAGCCTAACTGGGAGCCGTAAGTAAATTTTTATTATGACAGTTATTACAGTAATCTGGATATTTTTGGTGCAGAAAGGAACTTACAGCAGGTTTTGTTTGAATCTCTTTCTCCAGAAACCGCTTCTCTTCCTGGAGACTGCAATCATGAGGCAATGTGGGGGGAAAAGATTCATATTAGAAAGAAACAACCCCTTTCAGTTCCTGATTCGGCTGAAAAGAGGAATGCACTGAAACACATTTTTAGAATTTGACTAATGCGTCATTTCTTGTCAGTTGGCATCCTCTAATAAAAACAATGAAGCAAAATCTAAATATTAACGAATATTTTAGATAAGGATTGTAGATTAAATCAGCTTTAAATGTTGTACAAGCAAGTATATAAATGTAGCAGCTGATATACAAAACTTCATCCTACATCTTGGGTTACACCACCCAGAACAAATGTGTATATAAGATCATAATTTGTGAATTTTTTCCTCCCTGCGGCAGATGCTTTTTGAGCAGTCGATTGGAGTTTGTACGAAATAATTTGCAGTCAGCTATGTCATTATGAAAAAAAAAAAACAACTTACAACAGCACATACTGTATGGCTGCACATTTCACAAAGCAAATGATATTAATCTTCCTGACACATTGATATATTAGATATTAACTGATTCAGAGAGAAAAGTGTGTGATTGCTAAAATGTGGGACTCCGGGAGGAAAGAAAAAGAGCTGAACTCGTGTGGATCTGTTTGGGTAGAGATAAAGAAAAGCAACAGCTTTAAAAGAGCATATTTTCACAGTGAGCATACGGTTGTCATGTGCAGACTGATAGCTGTGTGGAAAAGAGACGGGGAAATAAAACAAACCAGGGAGAATCAGGAATAGAGAGAATAGATTCTGCTGGAGGGGATGAAGAGGGTGGAGAAACAGAAATGGAGAGAGTATAAAACTTACTGGCAAAAAGATGTCATAAATAACATGCACGCTCAGTGTGTTCAGCTGTAGATTACTGCGCCCTCAGAGAATGCCCTGGAAGTGTTTTTTATTTCATCTTTCAGTTACTGCTTGGCCAACAACTCGGAGTCTGCACAAAAAAATGGATTCTTCATATCATGTTTTTCTCATACAGTGGACACTTTCAAGTGATTGGTTTTGTGTCGGGATGCTGCAGAAGCAAATGCCAAGTGTGACAAACTTATTTAACAATGATGCATTTACCGTATTTTCCGCCGTACACGTCGCACCACCCTAGCATCAGTCCAAATATGTCTAATAAAGTGGGAAAATCCATAAATAAGTCGCTTCACCGTATACGTCGCATCTATTATGCGTCACCGCTGACGGGTCGCGTTTGTTACGCGCCACTGCTGACAACCCAGAAATGTGGGCCGGTGTTGTGGCAAAAATTGATTGGCTGTCAAATGGCGGCCGCAGGAGCATGCATGGGAGGACTTTAACAAGAATTTAACGAGATTAACACTTACAAACAATTATTTGTTTGCTCGAAATTATATCAGAGGTGTGTCTCAGTTTAACTTTTCCTTAATAAATTAACTTTTAACGGTCAAATCAGCTGCATTTTCAAAAGTATGCACTGCCTCGTTGCTCCAGGAGCGTGCAAAGGGAGGAAATCAGGAAGGAGGAACGCTGCGCATTTCTTCGAAATTTAACAAGCACCTAAAATAATTTGCTCGACATTATAGTAAAGGTGTGTAGTTGAACTTTTACTTAATAAATGCGGAGCGGTGCAGCAAAATGAAGCTGATTTGACCGTTGCTCCAGGCAAGCTGGACGAAGGTGGCAGCTATGTCAAGCCGATTGAGTCATTAATAGCCACTTTTACCTATTACAAGACACAACGGCATGCAATGCTACTCGAGTGCCATCTAGTGGCTGAAAATGGTAGTGTTCAATATTTTCAGTCTGAATGAATGAAAATGATCATATTTCAACCAAAAATTAGTTTATAAATATGGGGAAAATCCATAAATAAGTCGCTTTGGCGTATACGTCACAGGGCATGCAAATTATGCAAAAAAAACATGACTTATAGGCCGTAAAATATGGTAAATGACTTCTGGTTCTGTCACTTTTGACTATGTATTTTGAAGCTGTTTTTACATGGGTTAAAAAAATGAAGCAATGCAATTTTTATTAATAAGATCTCGGATACAAGCGGCTGAAATGAGTTTTCTCCGCAGGGTGTCTGGACTCTCCCTTAGAGATAGGGTGAGAAGCTCAGTCATCCGGGAGGGACTCGGAGTAGAGCCGCTGCTTCTCCACATCGAGAGGAGCCAGTTGAGGTGGCTCGGGCATCTGGTTAGGATGCCTCCTGGACGCCTCCCTGGTGAGGTGTTCCGGGCATGTCCCACCGGGAGGAGACCCAGAGGAAGACCCAGGATACGCTGGAGGGACTATGTTTCTCGGCTGGCCTGGGAACGCCTTGGGATTCCCCCAGAGGAGCTGCTCCAAGTGGCTGGGGAGAGGGAAGTCTGGGCCTCCCTACTTAGGCTGCTACCCCCGCGACCCGACCCCGGATAAGCGGAAGAAAATGGATGGATGGATGGATGGATGGATGCAATTTTTATTTTTATTTAGTGTTACTGTAATTGCTTTAGGGTTTAAAAGTTTATTTGTTAAGATATCTGATGTTTTGATTTGGTTTCTCTAAGTTCCCCTTAGCCATTTTCTCTCAATTCAGCTCAGTTTTCCTCAGTTCTGTCTCATCTTACACCTGTTCCTTATTCCTCATTAGAACCAGCTGCAGCTCATTTTCCTCAGCAGCCTCAGTCCATTTAGTCTGGTTTTGCCCTCAACCAGGAGCATACCTTTGTGCTTTATACTCTTTCAAGTTTCCCTCTAGCTCCTCAAGCTTCTTTTGCATCCAGGTTTAAGATTTAACCAATTGGTGTCCGCTTTTGAAATGAAGATGGACGGTGTTGGGCCTATTTTTACAAATAATGTTTATCATTAACATGGTTTTGGACCTGGACGTTTGGGACTCCACCCATCCTTTATCTGCTACTTGTTAGCAGGGCACAGAGAGGCCCAGATTTCTTTATCCACAACCACTTCTTCCGACCCTTCTGTGAGAGTTCCTGTTTTTCCTGCTGCTCTGAAGACACTAGATGGCACCAACATTTCCACACCTGAAGATAATCTCCTTAACGAGACGCCTAAAAGGCAGTAGATGACTTATCCTCACCACTGGAGCATTACCTGCCTCTGGTAGTCGTGCTTCTAGCCTTTGCGTATTCTATAACCCTTAAGAAAAACACTTGTGTTCCTTTTCCTTACAGTATCTCTCCTCGAGTACTACCTGTGCCTGGACTTCTTTGAAGAACCCCTGGAAATCTGTCTCTTCAGCTGCCTTTCTCGCCTTCCAACCACATGCACTACACTCAACATAGAGTAAGAACTGAAATCTATCACTATATCATCCTCCTCTTGGAAAATATCATGTAACTCATGTTATTGCTCCTCAGGGTTCACTGTAAAAAAAAAAACGTAAAATGTATTCTCTGTCTTGAAATTTGTTCACTCCTCAGTCCTTGTCTCTGGGTATTTGCTTTAATCTAACACCTTCAAACATTTGGGGCCAAAAACAAATGTTTTCTATCAAAAGAGAGTTTCTTTGCAGGTGTCAAAATACAGCTGTAGTACACTATAAATACGGAAAGGAAACTGAATAAGGGTTCGAGACATGTTTTGTGACCTCTGCTATAATTTGGACTTTTCTTAGAGAACATTTTTAGCACAAATCTTTTGAACCCATTCAAAACTGCAAGCCTCTGCGATTGACGTGAGGAAATTGAAAAACTCCTGTGAAGTCTGTGAGATATATCTGGAGACTCCCTCGTGCATGCTGCTGAGATACTGGCTTTAAAAATTCTATAATAAACCACAAGAGAATGTTTTCCTGAACGTTCTACTTATGACCTTGTATAAAAAAAGCCAAACTTCCACATCATATGGAATGCAGAAATGTTAGACTGTATTTCTCTACTATTGTCCCAACATTTTTCCATGTGCAACCCATAACGTGAGGTCAAAAGTCTTTTACGCAGTTAAGTGTCACAAGCCAAAATATTTGGCAAAATGTTCAGAACTACTGGGGTATGTTGTCCCGTAGCCTTAGCAATGTTCCAGTAACGTCTATTTGGCACTTGACAAAGTTGAGTTTGTATACAGAAAAGGAAGTGGGAAGACATTGAAGTGAACGGTCTTTTCCATTAATGTGGGTGCGTTTGACCTTTTGGACAAGTGAAAGTGAGTGAGTCAGGAGAGGAAAAAAGATAAACCTGCAGCGGAGAAGAGGAAAATTGGCTGTGATGAGAAAAGAGACTCAGGAGAGCAGAAGCAGAAGGATGATAGAAGAGGAACCGATAACACTACAGGATTAATCTGGAAAAAAAAGTGTTGAGTGAGCAGACAAAGTTACAACAACAGCAAACGGAAACTTGTACTTGAACAGATTATTTATATAGTTAACATCAAATAATGAAATAAATGAGTAACCCTTTTTTAAAGCATTCAGTTTTTGCTCCTATTTAAGAGATATACAATTATGTGAGTGAAGCAGTACACAACTGGTATATTTCTGAGTGTGTTGGTGCGTGACTAATACTTTCACCTTCACCTCAGTAAAAAGATGCTGCCTCATGGAGCTCACTTCAGTGTTTGGTCCCCAGTTACAGCTGGGAGTGTGTGTATGTGGTTCTTCCTGCTCACGTAAGCTTTCCTGTCATAGTAACTTCTCTTTTCAGCACTCCAATTTCACTTCTGTCCATTGGCCTTACTCTCCTCCATCCCCTGTGTTCCTCTGTTTTGTGACTCCTTGCATGTTTTCAACACAAGACTTTGATTAATTTGAAGTTTGATTGAAAAGCTAACTGCAAACGAAACAAGTCCCATTGGTGGCTGCCATAACGGGGCACGCATGCATCCATCTCACCACTTCAGTTCATGCTGCGTCTCGTACTCTCTCTCCTCAGCTGCTCTCAGTTGGTTGTATGCCTGAAGAAGCTGTCGCCTGAGTTCACTGACCTCACTGTCAGGCTCCTCAGAGCTACTCTGCTTCTCCATACCCTCTGCTGCAACTCGAAGCCTCTCCAGCTCGGCCCGACATCTCTTTGCCTCTCCCAAAAGGCGCATCTCAGAAGTCTGGGCACTGTTAGATGAAACAAAGGCATATGTACGTAGAATTTTGACACGGAGTCTTAACTCTTTATCCTCAAGGCTGAGAGCACGTCTGAGAAAACCTAGTAAATAAACTTCTAGTTCTAGGGCAACTCTAGGGCAACTCATACCACTGTAAATGATTGCATATCAGTTTTTAATGCATTTAAAGGTTCAGTATGTAATTTCTGGAACACGCTGGAACTTAGGAAAATTTTGAACAGAGACACGTTTCTGGTCCCTCCCCCTCAGAGCCATATATGGCTCTGTTACCCCTTGCTCTGCTGAAATTCAAATTCAAGCTCTGTTTTTATTGGCTGATTCAAATTCAAGCTCTGTTTTTATTGGCTGGTTACAAACTCTGTTTTTATTGGCTGGTTAACGGCGGGTCACTGTGGCTTTTTAGAAATGCTTTTAGAGAAGCAAGGGAGACAATAGTTTTTTTCAGAGATTACTTGTCTAAAATCAGTATGTCAGGAGGTAGTGACAGAGTGAAGAAATATGTTAAAAATATATTGTTGGAAAAGTTACATACAGCTCCTTTAAAAGCACAATGTTGATAAGAATAAAAAAACTTCTAAAGGAATAATAATAAACGATGTACATTTTTCTGTTAAGGTTTTTGATAGGTATAAAATAGATTAATTATAAGCTTCAGGAAATACTCTATTGTTTTCTAAATTAGAACATAATGTACAATCACAAATAGATCTAATAAGAGGGTAATTTTGTTAATGAATACCTATGTTGGGAGCATTTTGGCTAACAGGGCTCTTATTATTCATCTATCAAATTTTATTTACACTTAAAAGTCAAATATTAATCCCACCTTTGTTATGCTTTGCTCATAAATGAAACATGTGCTTTAATTCAATTCAAGGTAGTGCAACGGCTTCACTGGTCCAAAGACAAGCTATCCCAGATTAAAGCCAACCTGGACCCCGCATGTAATCGTTGTAAACCAAATCCAGCTACACTCCTGCATACATTCTGGACCTGTTCCTTCAGCAAGTACAATAACGATGTGATTGCTTTTGGCTCTCTCCTGGCCAGAAGACCGGTTCTGTTTAATTGGAAGGACCCACATCCCCCAGCATATGTACATTGGATAAGAGAGGTGATGTAACATATCCATCTAGAAAAAATAACCTATACCCTGAAGGGTTCTGTTAAAAGATTTTTGGGCACATGGCAGTTGTTTATGTTGTATGTGAAAACTTGTCGATGACTGTGTAATCCATTTTAATTAATTTATGTATGTGTGACTGATCCAGTGTAGGAGGGCTTTTTGTTTGTTTGTTTGTTTGTTTGTTTGTTTGTTTATTTTATGT
>JBBPBX010003850.1:32530-80019 GCA_038048925.1 Garcialebias charrua | reverse complement strand
TCATATTAAAAAAACTATTTATAATGAATAAATAAATGTACAGTACTGTACAGTTACCAAGCACTTAACTATCTTAGGAGTTAGGATAGGCTAAGGAGTGAGTTGAATTGTCTCCCTCCTCCCTAGCAGGCTCTATTCACATAAAGGGAGCTAGCTCCCTTTATGTGAAAGGGAGACAATTCATCTCACTCCATCTTTAAAAACTGTGTTAGGATAGGCTAAGTGCTTGGTGACTGTACATCTATTTATTCATAAAAAATAAAAAATAAAAATATATTTTTTAAAATTTTATTAATAAATAAATAAATGTACAGTACTGTACAGTTACCAAGCACTTAGCCTATCCTAACATAGTTAAGGAATGAGTTGAATTGTCTCCCTCCTCCCCAGCAGGCACCATTCACATAAAGGGAGCTAGCTCCCTTTATGTGAAAGGGAGACAATTCAACTAATTCCTTCATCTTTAAAAACTGTGTTAGGATAGGCTAAGTGCTTAGTAACTGTAAAGTACTGTACATTTATTTATTTATAATAAAAAAATATAAATATATTTTCTTGTGATCCTACTTACGAATTTTCGACCTACAAACTCCTACGAACTCCTAAGGCTCCTAAGTCAGGGACTACCTCAGGATGTTTTTTTTTTTATATGTAGAAAAAATTGCATATGCTATTTTTTTTAAATCAGAGCTTAAAAGTATGTTATTCAAAGTGTTTAGCATAATTTTCCTTTCGTTTATGAGTAAATGTGTGTTTATACCGTTTAAAAACGGCCTCTGTTTTACACAACTTGGTGGGTTGCCAGTTGGGCTTGTTTTCATAGAGCTGGTTGCTTGTTTCTATTGCGAGATCTGGCAACACTGATTATAAGGCACATTCAGCAAAACAAAACAGTCAGATAAGTCAAAACTTTATTCAACTCGTTCACATTAATAAACAACATTGTTCACTTGTAAAACAAACATAAATTGGTTTGAATTAATACATAAGGCACACCTGATTATAAGGCTCACTGTCGATTTTTGAGAAAACTAAATGATTTTAAGTGTGCCTTATAGTTCAAAAAATGCTGTATTAATTTTTTGGCAACAAATACAACAATTAAAAATAACTCACTTGAACATGTGACGCTTCTGCAGACAGTAATGTGCCATCACCTCCTCAGAAGGCCACACACCTAGATCAAAGACATCAAAATGGAGACCGTTTCACATTTGATCGTAATTTAACAACATGTTTTTATTTACAAAGCATCTTTGGTATGAAGACAGACTTGGATTGTCACGTCTTAACATCAGAGGACAATAAAACGGATATAAAACCTAAATAAGCACACTGAGTAGTGAGTGGAACATAAAGAGAAGCGTTGTAGTTTCCAGTCTGTGTTCATTTGCTTCTCTTGTGGTTTCCACCTTGCTTGTGATCCAAGGCTTCTGTCTGTTCATCCATCTGTCTATCCTAAATCCTTGCAACACACTCTCTCATTGGCCATTGTGTATGCAAGTATAGGAGCAAGTGTGTGTGTAAGACAGGGGGTCCAGTGTGTGATAATCACAGTGTGCAGGCCTGTCTGCCTTATCACCTACAGTCAGCCCTTCTCCTTCTGCCGTGCATGTAACACACACTGAAACACACACACTTGCATGCTTCAAACTATTTCCCCTCTTTCTTAGCACACGCACACATGTGCAACTGGAGACAAATGCACACATCTTGGCAGTGGAAGAAGTAAACATTCATTTGAATAAAACTTTGGCTTTCTGCTTCTGGCTTTGAACAAAAAGGTTTGCCTCGTGTGTGTTTCTATATGCACGCACAAGCCGGTGTGTGTTCATACACTGAAGTTTTTAGGGAGAAAAAAAAGAAGAAGAAGAATGAGGGGATATAGAATAAGTTGGCGAAAGCAAGTAAGCGAGGGAGACGAATGAAAATGAGCGAGGTAAAAGAGGGAAAAGCGGGGAGGGTTAGAGGAGGAGAAAGAAAAGGTGGTTGTCGATATAATAAGCGGCTTACAGGCGGTCTCTCATCACCTCGTGGGGTAGACATCACTGCTCTCCCACTCTCCTTCTCTGCGTCTATCTCTCTTATTCAACCTTTTTCCGACTCTCTCTCTTTCCCCTCGCTCCGGTCCGCCAAGATTAGCTCAAGCAAGCAGGATTTAATAATGCCTATTGATAAAATGTCCAAATATTCCTTTTCCCCAGTAGAAAAAAAAAAAAACCCCGACAGTCACAGTAGCTAAACTGTGTTAAGAGAGTGTCAAGGCTTGTACGGCTGAACCACGGTGACATTTTAAATTTCAACTCTTCGTTTCTCTTCGGCGAGGAGATGGCAGCACAGAAAACTTTCCACTGTCAAGAGGCACTCAGGTTAATGTGGTGATTGTGTAGTGCACCAAAAGCAGCTCTGGGTCTTATCTCAGGCTGTTTGTTATAAACGTAATGCAAATATGTGACATTTTATGGAAGTAAACGTGAAGGCTGGTGTTATTTTTTTATCAACAAACATGTTAAAAATTCAAATCCAACATAAAGTTTGCATTATTTTAATACTTCTGTGCCTCTATGCTCTAAAACAACATTCAGAGTTAAAGTTAACTAGTTTAATGTTGTCGGATCTCGCTGGTATCAAACATACAGACTATTTTAAACTACCGTATTTTTCGGACTATAAGGCGCACCGGATTATATAGCGCATTAAGCGAAACTAAAACATTTTGACAGATTTTTTCAGCGCCATGTACCACATAAAATTGGTTTGAGGTCAGTAAGCACAACCAGAATTAATACATGAGGTGCACTGGATTATAAGTCTCACTGTGGATTTTTGAGAAAATTAAAAGATTTTAAGTGCACCTTATACTGTAGTCTGAAAATTACGGTAATGAGCATAATAGATTGAACGCTATTCATAATTCCCAAACAGCTGTTCTTCAGCACAAACATTTTGATTTTAATATCCGTCATCAGTGACTTTCTAAAGGTGAGAGTATACGATGATTGTCAGCATCTTATGTAGCTGCTCCATTTTGTATGTAATCAATAAAAATTTCCATATATCAAATATGTTTCATACAATCAGGGGGGGAAAAGCAGCTAAAGATCAATCAAAAGACATTCCTCCACATCCTTTGATTTAAAAAAAAGTATTGTAAGTGCTTTACTGCGTCCCAATTCTTCCTTCAACTTTGAACCCTCATTTCTAACCGTGTGTTCACATTTAACATAACTGCATCAGGACAGAAATTACAAATTGCAAATAGAAATTGCTTTTAGAAATTACAGTTCATCTCCTCCCCTCCCCAACAACGGATGACACTTGACATGCAGGGTCTCCTGAAGAAGCTGAACAGTAGAGGGTGGTAATGTAGCATTGAACTGTGATCCTCTGCTCTGCAGCAAAAACAGAATATGAAGATTTTTCTGTTAATTTTTTACAATATTGCTGTCGACTTAGGATGGTCAACATCTATCATGATTTACATCTAACCATTACCACCATAAAACAAAGCGCCCTTATCTTACCGTTTTCCCAAGTGTTCACACATCCTTCAAAACATTTCAACAGCTGTTTGTGCTAATTTATCAGTTTATTTGTGATTAAACAGATGGAATATCAGCTAAAACTAGACCCTGGTATATTAACTCATCTACTAAAGGTCTGTTTCTGTTCTTGTACTGACGCCCACACACCCAGCCTGATGTTTAAAAGGCTATGCATGTGTGAGAAAGTGTAAACTCGTGTGTGAAAGGAAGACAACTACGCAATCAGGCTTTGTAAAGCATATGTGAACCTGATGGGTAATCCACAACTCCAATAACGTTAATAGCCACGGGTGATAAGGATTGTGTCATGTGCATGTGTGTGTGTGAGAGTGAGTGAGAGAGACAGCTTCCCAGGTCGAGAAGCACTGTAGGAAATGAAGGGATCAGGAGCAGAGTGCAGATTACTCTTACTGAGAATAATGAAATTATTTCTCACCTTCAATTACTTGATGAGGAAAGGAAATAGTGCATGTGTGAGTTTGTGTGTGTGTATCTGGTGTAGCTATCGCTTCCAGAAACTAAAGCTCTTTCAGGCATTTTCCTGAAAACTGTGTGTGAGCATCATGTGTGATTGTAAGAAACAATGTTAATACTGAAGTGCCTCTGTCCATTAGGTGACAGTTCATTCCTGTGACACAAATAAATGAACAAATGTAAAAGTGTTCATTGACAAGTTGTTTTTAATGTGTGCCGTACCTGCCTAGTTACAGGGAAAAACAATGTAAAAACCAACACAAAACAACATATTTAATGTTTGTGCATAGTGGGATAATGCTACGAAGTTGTTGAAAATCATGTTTAAGACTTCATTGATTGTTGGTCATACATTCAACTTTATCCACATACAAACTACAAACCTGCTTTCAGACTCTTTGCAGCTTTTTCTATTGTACATCCTGAACAGAAAAATGCAGGTTACAACAAGTGGTATACCAATGTCCTCCATTGCTGAGGGATTTGAAAAGTAAATGTTTGTAGTTTTCAAGATGTGTGATTTTATGGACTGAAACTGAACAGGAAATGCAAGTAAACCTTAATGTTTGAAGTAGGTTGGGGTTACACAGTAGAATAGAGGTGGGGCTTTGCTGTTGCTTGTCCGAGGCAGTGCAGAATAACAGATCCAGGCAAGGAAGGGTGCAATTTTATCCACCGCCATGTGCAATGGCGGAGCCAGGGGGTTGCCAGTGGTGGCCTTGGCCATCATAGATTAATCTTTAGCCACCCCAATCATTTGAGAAAACTATACTTTTAAATATAAGAAGAACTAGAAAACATTGTTTCCTCATATGATTGGGGTGGTCAGTTGACATATATTTATGTAAGGCGGCAGCCATCTTGGATTTTTAACAAGGCAACTCAATTTTTGATAGCAATCTTTCTTACACTTAGATGCAGCCACACACCAAAATGAAAATCTGTATCTTGTTTATTTTTCAAGTTTCCCAGCTCACAAAATGGACGAACAGAGGGTATTTCCAGTTCTCCTCTTCGTTCTGCCACAGGGGGCAACAACTGGGGGCTCACAATCAACCAAAACTATACTATTATACTATAAATACTATTGTATTCTACAATGTTAGCCATTTGGTTATTATCTTTATCTATTTGGATCTATGTATTCATCCTGTGTCCTTTGCTTGTTTTATTTTGCTCTACAGCACTTTATTCGGCCTTGTTGCTGTTTTAAGCGCTTTATAAATAAAGTGGTATTGTATGGTATGGTATGGTATACCAAAGCACCTGACTAGATATCACAACAACGGTTTTAGTTTTTTTTTTGTTGCTCTTAGCAATAAATGCTTGATCCTTTTAACGTCTGTTTACAAACCTTTTCTATCTGTTAAACATTAAGCTACAGTCCAGTAAGAACCCTGGATTTATTTGAGCATTTCTTTCCTATTGGCCAAAAAAATCCAAAACTTGATTGTGATGTTTTTTTAACCACGTTTATTTTTAAATGTTTTCAAGCAGCTAAACATCAGAGTAATTTTACTGCTGGTTTTACAACAACCAAAAACTTGTTGAAACCACACAATCTATACAGCATCATTGTTGATAGGACAAGAAGTGGAGACCTGCTGAATGTCCAGAATGTTTGGCTACAGCTCCCAACTGGTTCTACTGTTAAATTCCTCTGTCCTTAACATTATCCCTCCACAGTGACCTGAAGCTGACTCCTGGTACCACTTAGACTTAACACAACTTAATCTGGCTTCAGTATTTGCCAGTGATCAGTAGCACAAAGTGGATTTATCCAACCACCCTTCAGTTTTCTTAATACTTGTATCCAGGTTTGGGTTGGGGAAAGAAAAGTAGCAAACATACGTCAAACCACCCATGTCTTCGAGATCTTTTAAGGGAATCCAAAAGCATTCTAAGTCCAAAGAGCTTAGAGCAAGAATGGAATTAAGGAAAGAGCTATTTTGAGTACCTGAAGTACCCAGACAGGCACTGTTATACTATCTTACTAGCTAAGCCAAGCCAAGCTAAAGTACTTGAGATGAGGCTGTTACTCTGTTCTCGGAACCAAGACTTAATTAAAAAGAGCCCAACCTCTTTTATTTAAAAGACGGAGTGATGTTTAACCGAGTGTGTAAGGAAGAGCAATTTTGAATAAAGCTTTTCAGATTGTTTCAGGTTTTACAAATTTGAACCTTTTTTTTCATGAAGGCAAAATATAAAAAAGGACTGTTTAAGATAGAACAGGCATGTCTGTTTTTATGCTAATAAAAGTCTGTTTGTGACCCAGTTAATAACTAGTGCATACGCTTTCTAGTCTGATTCGGCCTTTTGATTTCAGCTAATGTGTTAAACTTCAAGACAAAGCCATATTCAGCAGTTTTTAACGTCAGAACATTTAGCTTTGTTTCATTGTTTTCAACAAAAAGTTTGATTTTCACAATTCTTTTAACTCTTTGTCAGCAGGAAAATAGGTTGTAGGCTACAGAGAGGAAGGGATAAAATGGAGAATAACAATGAAGAGAAAGATTGTAGATGTTAGGGGAGTGGTGGCGCAGAGGTTAGAGAAGGCGAGCTTGTGATCAGATGGTCGCAGGTTCGAGTCCCTGGACCGACATCCTAAAAATGTGGGTGGAAAGAGCGAAGCAACCACACCTGCCTCCACCCTCAATTGCCCCACTCTAGCCCTTGAGCAAGGCCCTTAATGCCCACCATCTGCTCCACTGGGTGCCCTAAATAGCAACTCTCTGCTCCACCCAGAGGGCTGTGGTAGCTCGGTGGTTGCATCAGGAAGGGCATCCGGCTGTTAAGATCCGGGAGTTAAGTCTTCGTGCAACTCAGTTCGCTGTGGTGATCCCTGAAGAAGAGAGCAGCCAAAAGAAAAATATTGTAGTTGGTTTTTATACTTTTTTAAAAATCTGTATAAGGGGCGTGACATGAGATATTTGGGTTACTATAAGACCAGCAGATTGGGAGATAAAGTAAAGAGGAGAAAGTTGTGCAAAACTGAAATTGACAGACTAACATAAAAATAACAAACTAGAAGGAAAGGAGAGAGGAACTGAAAGCAAAGACATTACCAATATCAAAAAGGGAAAGTGGGAGAGAGCTATGTCAAGATGAGGTTAAGTGGGCCATGGTGTTGCTGCGAGAGCACACCAAGTCTGTTACAACATCCTGACACACACACACACACACACCACTTTATGACTCTCATACACACAACTCTCCCTCCCCTCGGGCCCAGCGTGTTTTCAGGCTCCGTGGCTCTCTGGCGGTGATCCGTCTCCACATTAAGTGAGGCCTCAGATAATTCCTAAGCCTCCTCCATGGCCGATCCAATAAGGGATAAGGCTCTCGGCTGGCCATGATCAACTGACAATCTGTCCGCTCACACGGCTACTTTAGTGGAGGCCAGGATTACCCCAGCCAGCCCAGACAGCGTACACAGTTGTTCATAAGACCACCAAGACGTGCATGTGGGTTCTGCAGTTGTTTTCGTGTGTGTGGCCATGTGTAAAGTTGTGTAATTCACTTTATATGTGCGTTATATTTCAGACAATTTTTTAAAGTTCCAAAATCCTCATTGAAAAGTGTTAAAATGCTCAATTTTTAAGAAAAAAGTTTCAGATTTTCAGAAGCTGTGTTGATATCTACAGCTTTTTAGCTCTTGTTAACTTTATTGTAAAGATGCACAACTGGCAAAAATGAACTCAAATTCATAAAAGCATTAGGACTTTAAAATATGCACGCTCTAATCAGTGGTAGGAGCTCCCTGCAGGACGTGAAGTTTCCAGAGCATGTTGTCCTTGGGTTTCCTCTCAGATCTGTCCCTTGAACCTCACCCACGACTGCAAATGTCCAAGATAACGATGGATCTTTATCTTTATCTGAGCTCAAAATGGATCTTTTGAATTCACTGATGAACTCTAGATCAGTCAAATGAAGACAAAATTGGAAAACATGTTTTTTTAAACAGCCTCATTTGTAAAATATATATTATACAGTGCAAAAAAAGCTTATCTTGTGTAAATTAAGGGAGAAGTTCACTATGCATTAAAGCACGTGTCAAGGCTCAGGGGCCAAATGTGACCCTCATTGACATCTTATCTGGCCCCCAAGACGTTATGTTAAATGAGAAGTACTTTTACTTGAATTTTTTTCAGTAATTTTTGATTATGTCAAAAGTGCAATAGAGAATGTCAAATGAGATCAGTCAAACTCTTGTTGAAGAACCTGCAACCAGATGTTGGGTTTCTAACTTGAGTTTATGTAAATTCTGAAATTGGCCCTTAGTTTGAAAAAAGGGTTTTAATTTTGGCCCCTTTTGACACCCCTGCATTAAAGCATGAGTAGTAAGAATAAGTCTTAAAGATATTTTTTAAATTTTATTCATTAAAATGTTTTGTAGGACAAAAAATGTTTATTCCTTGATTTATGAAAAAAAAAACATTAATTTTGTAATTTATACCTCTAATTCCTAGAATATGTTCAACATATGACCAAACTGGTAAATAAAAAAGACATTAAAAACAAGAACTTCTTGTTGAGCATTTAAAAACCATAGAAATGTGTAGTTTTAACAAACTTTCACCCAATTGAAAATAAGATTGGACAAAGCTTTACAAAATCTTGATATTATTAGAAGTACGTTAATGTTAATAGCAACTACAAAATAATAATTTTGCTTTGCCGAAGCGGTAAACACACACGCTGTGAATAAGCAGTTCAGATAGCCTCTCCGCCTTTCACCAGAAGAGCCAGGCAATGAGTGATAAGCATCGACATTCTAGCCAACACAGTCCACCTTGGAGACATTCCTGATCCCTTTTTCCATCGGAATAGGCTCATTTCAGGACGCACTCACCGACACACACCCACACCAAACATTCGCTGCCGCACACGCTTGAAGGACTGTGCAGGACTTCGATAAGCGTGGCCTTCCTCTCCCTCTCCCTCCTCTCTCTGAGTAAACATCGTTTTGGATTAGGCGGAGTATAATGAGAGCAGGGGGCTATCTGCCCACCCCGCCTGCATTGTGGCCCCCCGCTCCTCTCTGAGGGAGCCGGGACCAATCTTTACTCTGCTATTTATCCCCCTCCTCTGATAGCTTACTTATCTGCTGCAAAATGCCAGGGCTGACTGCTTGTCTAACTGCCCCTGTAACTGCCTGCTTGTCTCTCTGCCCGTCTGTCTGACATATTTTTTCATAAAGCTTACGAGCAATAAGACAAAACAGATGTCTACTCCTTGTCTAGCACATCTCTAATAATCTCATTCTGGACGTGCAGTTCTGCAGCTGGAGTGACGAACATTTACTTCAAAACTTGTGTACTGTACTTGAGTACGAAGAAGTTTAAGGTCATTACATGTTAGGAATCATATTTTTATTGATTTTTGTAAACAAGTACAGGTGGTCCCCGCCTTACGACGGCCTCGACTTACGGCAATCCGACTTTACGAACGCATCATATTAATAAAAATATGGAAAAAATAATAATAATAATTTTTTTTGTGTGTGTGTGTTTAAATGTTCTTGATTTCATGTGTACAGCACTTTGTTGCAGCTGTGGTTGTTTTAAATGGCTTTATGAATAAAGTATTATTAGGGCGGCCGTGGCACAGTGGTAATGGCAGTCGACCCCCAATCGGAAGGTTGGAGGTTCGAATCCCGCATCCGCCCACCATGTGTCGTTGTGTCCCTGGGCAAGACACTTAACCCCAAATTGCTCCCGGTAGGTCTGGATGGCACCTTGCAAGGCAGGCTACCACTACCGGTGTATGAATGTCTGAATGAATGGGTGGATGGTTCATGGTTGGTATTGTAAAGTGCTTTGGGGCTCCTCACAGGGGGCTGGAAAGTGCTATATAAATAAGCTCCATTTACCATTTATTACATAATTTTTAAGCCGATTTAAGAAGTTTGCAGCAGTTTCCGCCAGTTTCCGGCACTGCCGCCGAGTCTGCCATTTTGTGGTTAGCTTTGGTTAGCTCCGGCCTCGACAGCCAGCTTTGGAGGACTGTGTGTCCGATAAGAGGTTGCCAGCCTCACACAGATAAATGAGCTGGAAATGCTCAGTGAACTCTGTGGACGTCTCAGGCCCGGAGCAGCAGCCGCCGACCGCTAACCCTGGACACCGAGCTATGTTTTCGGTAGTGTCCGCCATTTTACGGTTAGCTTTGGTTAGCTCCGACCACGTGAAGCAGTAGACAGCGAGCGTGACCGACCGACGGGCGGCGGAGATGCCTGCTGCAGCCAGGAGCTCGCCTCAATGTCTGCCTGGTAGCCTCAGATGTTGGATGAACACCGAGCTAACATGCTAAAACGCGGATAAACAGCTGCGCAACCTTTGGGAGGTATGACACAGAGCTAACGAGAGGCTAAAATGCTAACGCTAGCCCCTCCGGGGACACGGACCCGATGGGCGGCGGAGACGCCTGCTGCAGCCGTGAGCTCGTCTCGATGTCCGCCTGGTAGCCTCAGATGTTGGATGAACACAGAGCTAACATGCTAAAACGCGGATAAACAGCTGCGCAGCCTTTTGGAGGTACAACATTGAGCTAACGAGAGGCTAAAATGCTAACGCGGACCCACCGGGGACACGGAGCTGAACGGGCGGCGGAGACCAGCTCACAGTAAGAAATTGTATTTTTTTATTTAATTACTGTATGTCTCTAAATGTACTGTATGTGTTTTTTGATAATTATGTAGGGTACTGTGTTAGGATAGGCGAAGCGCTTGGTAACTGTTTTGTACCGTACATGTACGTGTATAAGTGGCGGCTCGGGTGGTCCCCGACTTATGGCAATTTCGTGTTACGAACGGGCCGCAGGAACGGAACTCGTTCGTAAGTCGGGGACTAGCTGTATACTTGCACAGTTTGATCCTGTATAAGTAAAGTATGTATTATAATCCTGCATGTGTGCACCTTGTTTAGAAAATAAAATTTTTACTTGATTTGTTCTTTTTTTTTGCCCTTCCTCAGAATATTTGACAAAATTGATTGAACAACAAACATGTTTGTTGAACTCTGAGTTAAGAAAAAAAAAGTTACGCAACTTTTTACAAGTTTTGCAAAGTCCAAATGTGCTCCTGCAAAATGTGTAATTTTTGGAACAAATAGATTTAGGATTAAACAAGCGTGAACCGTTGGGTGCAGTGTGCTTTGTATTCTGATTCACTGCACTTTAATAGTAGCCAAAGCAAATGCACCAAGTTTGACAACAGCATCATAAACTAGCTTCCTTTAACACCGAGCCCATCATGCCCTGCACTTTTTGTGGACAAACAAACAAAACAAAAAGAGAGAGAGAAGTAGAGAGTGTGCACTTGATGAAATTACATCGGGTGCACAACTGTTGTCAGCACAAACTGAAAATAAAAGGAACATAAAGGGAAGTGAAGGCTGAATGAAGCGTGGACACAGAAGACAAGAGCAAGAAAAACACAGCGGCTCAGAATTACAGAGGAGGAAAAATCAAATGAGAGGTACAGGAATGAGGTGTTGGGCGAGCTGGAAGACGAGTGCTTTGCAGAGCTTCTCACATTGATTGGCATACAGGGCGTGGCCCTGGATCCATGTGACTACTCCAGATTACGTTGCACACTCACACTCTCACAATGCAGATTGCCACAGATTGCATTTCTCTCTGCCGTTGGTGAAAGGCAAGATGCCAAATTACAGGGTGTCACCTGCAAGAAGCAATCTACTTTCTGAAATCTTGATGCATACAAACAATTAGGACAGGAGGGAGAGGAAGGTGAGGGAACGGGGGTGAGGAGATAAAGAAAGAAAGAAAAGGAAATAAGGAGCAGAGAATAAGCAGAAGAGCACCTTAAGTCTGCCCAGAGACTACACTGATGCCTTAAACATGAAAAACAGGTTTCTATCAAGATGTGGAGGTGCTGAAGGAAACAGAAAGGGGCAGGAAAAAATAAAGAGAGCTTAAGGGGAGCAGAGCGATGGGTGAAGTAGAAAACACAAGGAGTCGGATTTGTTTTGGCTGGCAGCGACAGTGTTATTGAAGGTCAGATTATCAAAAGACTGAGGGTTGTATTTAAACTGTAAACTCACAACTTATTCCTAAATCTATAGGCATTCACTCAGTGGCTTCAGACGAATGTTAACTTGCTTAGTTTTTATTACTCAACATCGGATTTTTAAGTTCCTGTCACAATTTCCTGTACAGACCAAGGTTGGAAAACTAAAATCCTGCATGATTATTTGGGAAAACTATTACTAGGGGTGTAACGATACATTAAAATCACATTTCGGTTCAGTTCAGTTTCAAGAAGGGCTCGGTTCGGTTAATTTTCGGTACAAAAAAAAATAAAAAATAAAAATAAAGACTTACAAAACATTTATTTTGAAAGTATGCCTAGTAAACAATACGTTTGTATAAAAATAAATGAAAGTGACCCATTTGGATGATATTTTAAATAAATGGCATTCTTTACATAAAATAAACTATACTAACAATAATAAACATCTTAATAAATACAATAACAGTCAGAACCAGAACAATAAGCAGCAACATACCATTTACAATCTAACTAATTAATCTAAAAAAGCTAAGTCTGGTCCTCTGGACATTCAAAAAACAAAACAAAGCCAAAGCAAAAAACAAAACAAAGCAAAAAAACAAAAAAAAACTGTAGAAACGTTTCGTCTTTCGTCCGAAAGACTTCCTCAGTCTGAGATGCTGTATTCAGCTCAGTCTTATAAATAGCACCCTCTCACAGTGGATCAACCAGTTTGCATCTCAGAATGAGGAAGTCTTTCGGACGAAAGACGAAACGTTTCTACAGTTTTTTTTGTGTTTTTTTTTTGATTGTTTTGTTTTGTTTTTTGAATGTCCAGAGGACCAGACTTACAGGTAGCTTTTTTAGATTTTTCTACCTGGATTATTGAGCATGCATCAGGGCTAACTAATTAAGTTTTAAGTTTTTGTACAAAAAGACCAACTTTCCACATTTTCTGTCAAAAGCACAGATCTAGTTGCAGTGAATATCTCCAGCGGTGTAGAAAATAATCTCACTAACAACAGTAACAGCAGTGTGGCTGTATTTGTCCTCATTACTCACAACCTCTTCTTGGACCTGCTCTCACCTGTCCCTGGAAAAGTTCAGAGTTCAGTCGTCACAGACTTCTCAGCTGCAGGTGATCTCTGGTGGATTTCCCTGAACAGAAAGAAGACTCATTCATTCATTCAACCTTTATTCATACAGGTTAATCCCATTGAGCTTCGAGGACTCATTTACAAGAGAGACCTGGTTTCAACAAAGAATTATGATGTAGTGGGACAGCACTCTCATGTCCATTACTGGATGTGGGCCTCTTCACATCTCTCTGAAACTCTGAGTGTTACACCTTTCTTGAGTCCTCAAGGAGACAAGTGGACACTATTTTGTTACATTTATTTTGGATTAAGAAACACAAATCAATCAGAAAGACTTCCATTTAATTTGTGTTAATTCAGAATTGATCAACAGTATATTTTTGTCATATAATGATGATCTGTTATTAACATGAGTTGCTCTCATGCTGGTTTATTTCTGCAGAACAAGCATGCTTTAATATTATGGCACAGTTCAGGGTAAACTTTTAACTTGCAACTTCTTTTGTGTTGTCTGTGAAGTAGCCATAATATTCTCTGTGCTAACAAGCGGCCATCTGGCCGATTCTATAAACAAGTTTTCCTACTGTCCTTCAGAGATCTTCCGACTGTGGGAGCTGAAACTCATTCATTTATTTTGTTAAACCAGCCAATAACCATTCAGGAAGTGGGCAGACTCCGCCCTCCATATAAAATCTTACTTCCTGTAGACTCGTTAGTGCGTTGGGGAGAACTAGACTAACAACTGGTTTTCTCTGGAATCTGGTGAAACGTGGTGGTCATTTTGTCAATTAGACCTACGTTTCTCAGCAGAGTTACAGCAGAGCCTTGCGGTAACTCACTCACTCCTTTCTGAAAAATTTGTTTTCGGAAAGTTTTATTTTGAAACTCAGTCAGGAGCTGGCCCTGTTCCTGCCGGGAAAAGCGCACTTCTGCTCGTTTGAATCAGCCATACACGCGCGGAAGTCAACTGGACGTCAACTGGACAACACAGTCCGTTAGTGTCCACAAAACTTCGTTGCTCTTATCTCCAGAGACGTATCTTCACCAGGTAAAGAGGTGTTGATTGTATGCTGAACGTGTGAGAAGTCCAGTTGGACCTGTATGGGAAAGTGTCACCCTGTCATTTCAAAATAACTAACTTCCGTTAAACTTAGCTTTTATTTCATTTTCCTCCTCCTTATTCTTATTTTTCCTAAGCCAGTAAACTTTTAAGTAAATGTGCCAACAGGAAAGTTAAACCTAACTTGTCTGTTTGTTTAATTTGAATTCTTGTCTACAGTAGTTATTAAATCAGAACTAATCTCGATACAATGTTTAAAGGTTCAGTCTGCAGTTTCTGTAGAACATCAGCACTTAGAAAAAATTTCAACAAGCAAAGCATTCTGATCCCTCCCCCTCAGAGCCATATATGGCTCTGCCCCCTTGTGGTCTGTTGAAATTTGAATTCAAGCTCTGTTTTTATTGGCTGATTCAAATTCAAGCTCGGTTTTTATTGGCTGGTTACAAACTTTGTTTTTATTGGCTGGAAAATGGCGGGTCACTTTTTCTTTTTAGAAATGCTTATTTACCACCTGGAGAAGCAAGGGGACAATATTTTTTTTTAGTTTTTTTCAGAGATTACCTCTCTAACATCAATCTAGTGACTCACCTCAGTCGAGCGATGCGACAACAGAGAAGTCCCACGAAGTTCAGGTTTAAGCAGGTGAAGGGCAAAAAAGAGAAAGATGGAGGGGCGCAGGCCGCTTAAGTACCCATAGGTCGGGGCCTCTGGCGCGACGATGACGCCCCTAGCCGTAAAGGCGTGAGTATATTCCTTCATGTAATTGCGCGGGGGCGCAATTCCCATAGCAAGTATGTTGCACCGAGAGACCAACTGAAAGGGAACTCATTCATTGCCACAGTGAAGTATGATGGTGGCAGCATAATGTTGTGCAGAGGCTTTTCATTTGCACGGACTGGTCAGTGGTAAAGGAAGATGAATGGAGTACGGTATATAGCAAAGTACATTTTTAGAGAGGAATCTGTTTGGGTCTTCTAGAGATTTGAGACAAGGGTTCACCTTCCCAGATAGAAAGACTTGAAACATGTTTCACCGTGAAGAATGGCCAACAACGCTAATGTACCAAACTCGTAAGAAACTTTAAAGTAGTACTGTAAATGTGTAATATAGAGAATACCCCAAATCGGTTTTTATTTTATTTAATGTTGTAAGGCATCAAGCTGGAGCGAAAATCATGAATACTTTTGCAACCCACGATGCAAAACCAACTGTTGCTTCTTTGTATTTACTCGTTCATGATCTACTTTCAGTCAAGCAGCAACCAAGTCTCTGTTGAAGGATGACTTTTTTCCTATCTTGTGATTCTGAAGTTTAAGGCATTGATGAGACTTTTGGTCCTGTCAGATTTATTAGAAGCAAAAAGTTATTTGCAGGGGCACAGATTTATTCCCATGTTTTAATTGCTTGATTATTTTATTTCATTTAGTCATTCATTCATTTATTTTCACTTTTCACTTAAATCTTTCTGTTAATAATGTAGGTCAGCTCCTTCCGTCAAATGGTTTTATCCTAACAGCATTTAGATTTCATTGAGTCTAAGCAGAAACATTCTCATAAAATTTTGAAAATGCAGACTTTGCCTTCCTGAACATAGAGCATGCAGAATATTTACCTTTTTTTGTTAATGCTTGCGTGTGAAAGAAAAAGGAGCTTCAAATGAATTAGCATCATTAGTTTTAGGATGGTGACGTCAGTGTGGCAGCTATAATATCAAAATGTAGGTGAGCCATACTTGAAGTACTTTCTACTTTGCAAATGGTGGAACGTTCATGCAGGAAACAAAGAGATGGATGAAACAAAACAAATGAAGCACAGCTGAAAGAATTTTAAAAGAGAACAAAAGAGGAAATTAGAAAGTGGAGCAACGCCACAAAGTAAAATCCCTGGCCAGCCATCTTCAATCAAATTTAGCACAGATTTGAGTTTACCTGCTTGACTGCATCCTCATAGCATGGGGGCTGTCTTAAGTCAGATGCATGTGACTCTGAGCTACTGAAGGCAGGGGGAGAGACCTGGCACTTTTGGCCAACATGCCGGGAAGACGGCAATACTGACATCTACATGAGAAATAAGTGAAAAGTGACGTTAGCATGTTGTAGGGGAGTTTACAAAACTGAGAGATGCAGAAACAAAGACCAAAACTGAGGCCTTCACGTGTGAACAACCTGGTCACATTAAATCTGAACTAAAATTGATTTGGCGTTGGAAAAGGAAAAGTCTCGGTGTGGCAGAGTGGGACGACGAGTGATTAAAAACCTCACAACAAACAAGACTTCTACGACCAGAGACGGATCAGAAACAGAAAGGAGGGACATGGGTGTGGACTGACTCTGCACAAGACACAGCTCGGATGTGACAACTCTAAACAGTTACCTTCGGTTGCATGTTCTGGCTCTCGGTCTTGGTGGAGCTGTTATGGTTTGGGCCACAGTCAGTGGAGCCTGGAAACACTGGCTGAAGGCTTCTTTGGTCAGAAGGATAAGGACAGTTCAGCTGCTGGCTTCCACTCCTTTGCTGCATCTGCAGTTAGCATCACAGAACATCAGAACAACTAATTAAGACTTACAGATCCCACATATTGTTTTTACACATCTCCAGTGTAGTTCTCCAGGGCCATGTGCTCAGTCCACAGCTTTTCACTGTTTTCACTTTGACACATGACTGAGCAGTAATAAACAGTTTTTACCACATCATCAGGTTTACTGATGACTGTATTAACTATTCCACCCTGCAGCAAGAAATAAATGTTTCACTTGTTCATCTTTTTGAACTAATAGACCTTTTACCAGTTGACGTCATCACGCAAAGCTCGCCTGAAACGAGCGTTCTGATTGGACGGCAAAATGCCGCGGCGAATCGAAAACGGAAGTTGGGGCTAGCAGGAAGGAGCCGAGGAGCTTCGTAATGATAGCGAGTTGTAATTTAGAAGCTTGTTTTCTTAAAATAGTGAACATCCACTGGTCAAAATGCCTGAACATTGTGCCGCGGATACGAGAGGAGGTGATTGTGTGCGCTGATGGAAAATGGGGAAATCCTTCAGGCTTTTTGCGAATGTCCAGCAGGGTGAGTCGTTGTGTGTCGTTGTCAACAACCTGTATTATCCAAGCGTCAGAAATAAATGTTTTAAATTTCTCACACCAATACTTCTGATATTTAGACTGATTTGGTTATTGTTACAGGTTTAACATCTTCTGTTAGCTGCTATAACTAGCACCATGTCTTCATAAGAGCCGTCAGTATTAGCACAGTATGTAAACAAAAACATGACGTTTGAGTCACACAAATGTTCACAGCGTCCTTATTTCTTATTTGATTTCTGTAAACTATGTCTTAAATACAACCTGAGACAATTGGTGATGTTGTGATGTGAAAAATAAGAACTATCCCAAGAGATACATTTATTAGCTTTCCTGGGAAAATTTAATTATCTTTGATAACGTATTTACTATTGCACTTTTGACACGCTGTTTATACAGCTTACGTTTTATTAGACGTAAAATGTGTGAAAATCTTAAATATATTACAAACAATATATTTTGCATGTTAATTCCATAATGACACATACAATATGGTTGTATATTGTGTTTGTTTTTGCAGAGAAGGAGGTGGCTGCAACCATGCTGGAAATACATTCTAAACCAACCTGCACCCAGTTACCTTGTACATGGAAGGAACCAGCCCAAAAACGAACTGCACCTGCTACTTGGATGAGCTGCAAGTTTTAAAGTGAGTTTAATCAGTGTTCCTGAAGAAATTTCATATTATGCTTATCTATATGTTTCTTTAATTCCTTTATTTTGTCTAGATTTTAAAACCATGTGTTTTTCTTTTGAGGTATGCTCAAAGCCCCTGGCTGCGGTTTCTCAATCCAGACCCTCCAGCAGATGAAGTAGCTGACGACCACGGGCCCTGTCCAGTCTCCACACCACCAGAGAGTCCTGCCAGAAGTTCAAAACATCTTTAAATGTCTCACAAGCAGAATCAGATTTAATTGAGGCAGACACACGCAAACAGTCGTGCAGTGAAGAATGGTTCAAACGCAGAAAAAAATTATGCTACTGTTTCTGCACGTCAAGATGATTACAACAGAAGTGTTTCTCATTTTGATATGATGTTTAAAGATACTGATTAAATACAGCTGAAGTTTGCACGTTATCACAGTTTTCTAATGCTGTCATATGGCTTCTTTGAAGCTTCATTAGCATTAGCACCCGGTGAGATGTAAACAATGGTGACAAACACTGCAGTAAACTCCCGTGGCAGGTAGTATGACTGACATTTCACAGTCCATACTTCGTACACCAATCTTATTTCACAAACATACAGAGTCATCTCCCCCATATCTTAACTGACCGATGGTCATGGTCCGTTCAGAATAACTGAAGAACGTTGATCTGAAAAGCTGAGTCTGGCATGTTGTTGCTAAGCCAAGTTTCCATTGGGTAAAGAACAACACAGTTCTTCATCTCTGTAGAATCACTCATCTTCAGATGTAACAAGTCCATTTTGTTATCCAGTGAGTGGACATTGGCCAGAAGGAGAGTAAGAATTGGTGGCCTTCTAGCCTTTAGCTGGGCCAATGCACCTGTCTGCTTCCCTCTCTTCAAGAAATCCAGGTTAGCACAAGGAGAGAGGTACACTGGCAACTCTTCTTGAAGAGCAAGGATCTGGATAAAAGGAGCTACAGGGAGCACAAGGAGAATGTGGTTAGTTGGTTCAAGTTCACAAGATTTTTCACAAGGGCAGAACACAGTACCATAGTATAGACCAGGGGTGCTCATTACGTCAATCGCAATCTACTGGTCGATCATAGCGTGACATAAAAAAAATGTATATTTGTCAGCCTATCAAACATCCCGTCACTTGATTGACGTACACCCTTTTACAGCTAAATGTTGCCACATTAGCTCAGGTGTCAGACCTCGACCCACAAATACCGCCGGATCTCATTCGGAGCGATTTGAACAGAACAAGGAGTAATAAAGATGCCGGTAAAAGGAAGCGGGGAAGACGTGCAGGGCTCAGACTGCGGCTGAGGAGACAACGCGCTGATCGGATCCCTCTTCCTTCTTTCATCTTGGCAAAAAATCACCAGATTATCTGAAGGATATTCTCATTCCATACTCTTCCACCCGTTCGCTGCGGTCACAGAACAGCAATCTCCTTCACATTCCGAGAACCAAATTAAGGACCATGGGAGACCGGGCTTTCAGTGTGGCTGCCCCCCGCCTGTGGAACTCTCTTCCTGACTGTCTAAGAGCCCCACAGTCTGTGGTTGACTTTAAGAGCGACTTGAAGACCTTTCTTTTCGACCGAGCATACTCTACCTCCTCATGATTCTACTTTTGATCTTAGCTGATATTGTTATTGATTTTAAATGTTTTATTATTTGTTTTATTGTCTGTTTTATTGTCATTTAATTCTGTTGCTCCTTGTAGCACTTTGAGATTTTCATTAATGAAAAGTGCGTTATAAATTGAATTCATTATTATTATTATTATTAAATGTGCGGTCCCTCAGGAACAAACTTGATGAACTTGAAAGCTGCGTTCGCTACAAGAAGGATTTTAAGAACTGCTGCGTCATGGCTTTCAGTGAAACGTGGCTCACAGAGCAAGACTTGGACTCGGATCTGTCCATAGAAGGATTTGGGGCTCCACTTCGACTGGACCGGCAGGCTGAGGTAACGGGGAAAACTCAGGGCGGGGGTGTCTGTCTGTATGTTAGCAGACGCTACTGTACTTCAGTGACGATAAGAGAGCGGATTTGCACGCCTCACGTTGAACTTCTATCAGTGTCACTACGGCCCTTTTATCTGCCCCGTGAGTTCCCCCAAATTTTCATCACAATTGTGTACATTCATCCAAAGGCAGACCCCACCTCTGCCTCCAGCACAATTTTTGATGTCGTGCAGAAGCAGCAGTCCATCTCCCCAGATGCACCTAACTTTGTCTTAGGTGATTTTAATCACGTTTCTCTTAAGAAAACACTGAGAAATTTTTATCAGTATGTTTCCTGCACAACAAGAGGTGATAAGACACTGGATTTATGTTATGGCTCAGTGAAGGATGCTTTTAAGTCTGTCCAACTCCCTCCACTGGGCTCTGCTGACCACAACTGTGTTCATCTGCTGCCCATCTACAAAACTGTTCTGAAGAGAGAAAAACCTGAGATCAAGGACATAAAAGTCTGGACAGAGGAATCAGTTCTCTCACTGCAGGAATGTTTTCGGTGTACGGACTGGGATCTTTTTAAACAATCTTGTGGTGATGATTTAGACTCATTAGTGGATGTCACATGTTCTTATATCACGTTTTGCAGAGATATGATTATCCCAGCGAAGCGTGTAAAAATATATCCTAATAACAGACCATGGGTTACTAAATCAGTTAAGTCCAGTTTGTATAAAAAATCAATTGCTTTTAAACAGGGAACAGTCTTTGACCAGCATTTAGCCAGAAAAGAAGTAAAGGTAGAAATTTCAAAAGCAAAACAAAAGTACAAAGACGAATTGGAGAATAAAATGGCCACAAATCAACTTGGCTCAGCATGGGCTAGTATGAAGACTATTGCAGGCCTTCAGAAGCCACATAAAACCCGTGTCACTATAGATGGTTTTGATTCAGATTTTAAACTTGCAAATGCTTTAAATTCATTTTATTGTCGTTTTGATACCTGTGATTTTAGCAGTGAAATCCAGAAACTAGTTCACGATCTTAAAGACACACAGCACTCTAACATCAGCCTCCAAGATGTGAAACACGCTTTTCAGTGTGTGAAAGTGAACAAAAGTCACGGACCAGATAATGTATGTGGCCGTTCTGTAAAATTCTGTGCCAATGAGCTGAGTTCCATTTTTCAGTATATTTATAATAAGTCTCTGGAAACACAACATGTTCCCATCATCTGGAAAGATGCTGTAGTGGTTCCTGTCCCTAAATCCAACCGTCCGAAAACTGTTGGTGATTTTAGACCAGTAGCTTTGACCTCAGTTCTGATGAAAATCTTTGAAAGATTAATCAGAGGTGAGATTCTAAAGCAGACTGAACATCTTTTAGATCCCATGCAGTTTGCTTACAGGCCTCATAGAGGCGTAGAGGACGCAACACTCACCCTGTTTAATATGCTTTTTAAACACTTAGATTTAAATGCGACCCATGTCAGACTTTTATTTGTAGATTTTTCCTCAGCTTTTGATACAATCCAACCTCACATATTAACTGAACGGCTTGTTGAACAGTTTCCTCTGAGTAACAATTTGATGGGCTGGATCTTGGATTTTTTAAGTAACAGGACACAGAGAGTAAGGGTGAATAATTGTCTCTCTGAATCTAAGTCCTCTTCCACCGGGTCACCCCAGGGATGTGTACTGTCACCCCTGCTTTTTATTCTATACACCAACATGTGTCGGAGCAGACATGAGAGCAGGTACATTATAAAGTATGCAGATGATTCTGTTATTGTCAGTCTGCTTAAAGGAAATGAAAGTAGCCATGGGCAGGTGACTGATGATTTTGTTCAATGGTGCGAGGACTCTTTCCTCAAACTAAACACAGATAAGACAAAAGACATGATCATTGATTTTAGGAAGAAACCTCACCAGCACGGAGTCACTTTAATTAAAGGTCAAGCAATTGAGACAGTGCAGTCTTACAAATATCTCGGGACAATCATAGACGATAAATTAAACTTTGAAACCAATTTTGACAAGGTGTGCAAAAAGGCCCACCAGCGCCTTTATTGTCTAAGGAAACTCAACCATTTTAATATTGACCGAACCATAATGACCATGTTTTACCGTGCTTTTATTGAATCTGTTTTATCCTTTTCCTTGGTTTCATGGTTTGGTCACACTACACTGAGAGGAAAGAATTCCCTTCAGCAGATTGTTAAGCTGTCATCTAAACTGACCGGAGGAACCCTAACCTCAGTAACATCCATGTATGTTAGTCAGGTACAGAGGATAGCTTCTTCTGTTTTAAAAGATGTCCTTCATCCCCTGTATGGAGAGTTTCAGCTTCTTCCCTCTGGTCGGAGGTTTTTAGTCCCTAAATGTAGGACAACACGTTTTAAAAATAGCTTTGTTCCCACTGCTGTTACTGAAATGAACAAACGGAATAACGTTGAAGCTTTTAGTGGTTAAATGTTTTTATTTTTCATTTTACATATGATTTGGGGAGCCTTAACACTGTTATGTGCAACATTATCTGTTTATAGTTTCTTTTAAGTGTTTTTACTAAATGTTTTTACTGTTTTTATTTGTGTGTGCGCATGGATGGATGTATGCTTTGTACCACTGCAAACCACATTTACCCTTGGGTATAAATAAAGTAACCTGAACCTGAACCTGAACCTGTACAGGGCAGCCATTCACAACCCTCATTCTCTCAAACCAGGTCTGAGAGATTTTTGGGGAAACACCATCCCCGCTCCCCCACCCCCGAAGGTGTGAAATTCTCCCTGTGTGAAGTTGCACATACAGACGGCTGCAGTCAAAAGTGTCTCTGCATTAACAACAGTTTTAAATAATGGCAGAGAGCTGAGTGTTTTTCTGCTGCTCACACTTTATCAGCATGCAGGAGCAAAACTAATAAAATCCAGGGTCCAAAGACACATTGTGACAGCCTGCTCATTTTCAGAGCTGCTTTCATTACTTTTTGTTCTCCCTTGACCCCTCCTGTCCTGCCACACAAAGACACACCTGGATCACAGCCGTGAACTAACATGATTGGTCCATTGTTCAAGCTCGTTTGCTCTTCTAGTTTAAAGATGGCAGTTTTTCTCCAGACCTAAAATGAGCAACAACTGCCACGATTCCGCCAGCGTTGCATCCCTGATCAAACTATTAAAACGTAAATCCGAGGCTGTGCAATCCCTCACCTGTTCCAAATCTCTTCACTTCCTGCTAATACCATCACTGTGGACCGAAAAAACAAAACAGAAAGGAAACGTACGTCTACTCCTGTGTGCTCTCCGACGTGAATGCCGGAGATCCTGGAAGCGTGTGACGTCATCCAGTTACAGATGACAAAAAACAAAACAACTTATGGATTC
The DNA here is from genome assembly GCA_038048925.1 of Garcialebias charrua. NCBI lineage: Eukaryota > Metazoa > Chordata > Actinopteri > Cyprinodontiformes > Rivulidae > Garcialebias > Garcialebias charrua. The sequence goes on along the minus strand of JBBPBX010003850.1, from coordinate 56,781 downwards.
CTGATCCTGCTTTGACACTTTCATGAGAGCTGTAAGTCTATTTATTCTTTTTATTCCTTTTTTATTTGTAATTGTGAGCATTTAAATGGCATTTGGGCCTGATTATTATTTTTTTGTTATTCCACAGCTCTTGCTGTGGGGCAGTAAATATATGGGAGCCTTGACCTGTTTGATTGTGGAAGACAAGAAAAAGACTTTAAGAACTTTTTTTGAGGGGGGGATTTGTGTTTATTTTGTTTATGGACATTTAAAAATATAAACCTGAAAGAAAAAAAAGAGAAATGATGTGGATGATGTTTTGTTTGTTTTTTGTGTAAAAGAAAAAGGATGATGTTTTGTTTGTTTTTTGTGTGAAAAAAAAAAGAGATGTGTATATATATTTTGTCATTCAAGTTGTTAAAGGGTCAACACCATTAAAGTGGATGGTCCTTGTGTGACAGGTTTAAAAAATAAAATAAAATACAAAAGTAATTTAAAATTGTTAATCCTAACTGTCAGGAGGAATACCTGGCTGGCCCCCCTTTTTAATAAACAAACTTTTGTAAAACCGTCACATTATTCACCAGTTTGGACGTAACTGTTAACATGCAGTCGCTGCATGCACAATGAATACAGATGAACCCAGGGTTGCCAGATAAATTTAAAAAAATGCTTTATTTACCACCTCTTTTCTGTGCACATGTTCAAGAAACACAGCACAAACTTCATCTTGCTCAAGATGAGAGTTCTTCAATGGTGTTAAATTCAAAGCAGTCTGCTCCTCAGAAAAATAGTGTTAAATTATTATTTTATCTATGAATGTTTCAGTTAAGTTATTATTTTGTGTATATAAATGTTTCTGTTCAGTGCCCTGAGATTACTTATTTTGTGAATTGACGCCATATAAATGAACTGAATTGAATCTTAGAACATCTTTACTCAGCACACACGACAGTTTAGGTCAAACTACTTTCATTTTAAAGCCACATAACTATAGTTCATAATTTCTCATCTGGCAACCTGACTGACATGGAAACTACAGCATTTTTCATGTAAACCAGCTTACTTTTTGTTTATTACCCCCAATAAACATTGAAAAAACACTAATGTTTCCACAGGTTGTTCTCGTGGAAACGGGGCCTTATAGATCACTTTGACTTGATCATTTCAAAAGTAGCTCGCATGCTGAAAAAGTCTGGACACCCCTGGTATAGACAATGTTCCAGTGGAGACTGGTAAATTAAAACAGTTATTATTATTATAATTATATTATTATAATTATTGAAGTCTCCTCGTCGGTAGACTGGAGACAGCTGTGGGTAATTAGTTCTGCCCTGTGCTGGTGAAGATTCTCAGTCGTCCAGGACATGATGAAATCAAAAAAGGCGTTCAATACAGGATCAACTGGACTTTATTTGTTGCAGAAAACGTTTCGACTTCTGTCCAGAAGTCTTTTTCAATTCTGAATGGAAGCTGTGAGAACGAGAAGTTTTATACAGGCTTACAAGTCACGCACCAACATATGAAATTGGAAACTGAGATAACACCACAAATTAACTAAAATGCCCATTCTATTTAAATTGACAAAACGACACATCCCAGCTTAAACAAAAGGGGGTTTGTAACACATACATGTAAATTGAAAGATCACACCTAACAGTAGGAGGTTCCCTTGAAGTCTCTGTTAGAAGACACAAAACTGTATGTAAATTGACAAACAACACCTCCCAAACAACAAAAGAGGCTGCTCAGAGAACTTTGTTAGTCTAATTTACAGACAAAGCATCCCTGCTCCCATCTGGTGTAAAACGTTTCGGAATCAAATCCAAAACTGAGTTATAAGTCTTAGACAGTTGAAATCTCAGACCTCCTCCTCTGTTAAGAGAAGGTTTTTCTCTCTTAACATACACAGCTTCCTTTACACCCCTTTCAAACCATCTGTGTTCTCGGTCCAAAATTTGAACATTCTGGTCCTCAAAGGAGTGTCCCTTGTCCGTGAGGTGGAGGTGAACGGCTGAATTTTGTCCAGAGGAGGTTGCTCTCCTATGTTGAGACATTCTTTTGTGGATAGGTTGTTTCGTTTCTCCGATGTAACGGTCTGAGCAGACTTCGCTGCACTGGACTGCATAAACCACCCCACTCTGTTTGTGTGTGGGGGTTCTGTCCTTCGGATGCACCAGCCTCTGTCTGAGAGTCCGGCTGGGTTTGAAGTGTACTGGGATGTTGTGTTTGTTGAAAATCCTTCTGAAATTCTCTGAGACTCCAGCAACATAAGGAATGACAATGTTTTTCCGTCTGTTAGACTTTTTCTGTTCATTATTGTGTTTAACAGATTTCCTTGCTGACTTGACAAACGCCCAGTTGGGATATCCGCATGTTTGCAGAGATGTTTTGATGTGTTTCTGTTCCTTTTCCTTCCCTTCTGTCCTTGTGGGGATGTGTTCTGCCCGATGCTGTAAAGTTCTGATGACAGAAAGTTTGTGCTCCAGTGGATGGTGAGAGTCGAACAGGAGATATTGGTCTGTGTGGGTTGGTTTTCTGTAAACTTCAATATTGAGACTGTCATCTCCCTCCATATGCACCAAACAGTCCAAAAAAGGCAGCTTATTGTCGTTAGCATCCTCTCTGGTGAACTTGATGTTGTTATCAACAGAGTTAATGTGTCTGGTGAACGCTTCCACCTCCCTGGCTTGGATTTTGACACAGGTATCATCCACGTATCTGAACCAATGGCTTGGAGTTGTCCCCTCATAGGAGTTTAGGGCTCTCTGTTCCACTTCCTCCATGTAGAGGTTTGCAACAATGGGTGACACTGGAGATCCCATGGCACAGCCGTGCTTCTGTCTGTAAAAACTGTCATTGAACTTGAAATAAGTGGTGGAGAGGCAGAGATCCAGCAGGGTGCAGATGTGATCTGGGGTTAAGTTGGTCCTTTTGTCCAAATCCTTGTCCTGTAGAAGTCTTTTTTTGACAGTTTCTATTGCTTCAGAAATGGGTATGCATGTGAACAGGGAAGTCACATCATACGATACAAGAGTTTCTCCCGGGGTCAGCTTCAAATGTTGAACTTTGTTGGTGAAATCAATGGAGTTTTTAATATGATGAGGTGTGTTTCCAACCAGAGGAGCTAAAATACCCGCCAGATGTTTAGCAACATTGTATGTCACTGAGTTCATGCTGCTCACGATGGGTCTGAGAGGTGTACCTTCTTTGTGTATTTTTGGAAGTCCATACAGACAAGGAGTGGCCTCCCCCGGGTACAGTCTATAATACAATGATCGATTGATTGTTTTCTCCTTTTCGAGTTTTTGTAGACAATCAATGACTTTCTTTTTAAAGGTGTTAGTCGGGTCCCTCTTCAGATGCTCATAGGTGTTACTGTCATTCAGTAGAGCGGTTATTTTCTCCTGGTAGTCCGACGTGTTGAGTATTACTGTGCATCTTCCTTTGTCCGCTGGTAAAATGGTGATGTTTTGGTCTTGGCTGAGTGATGTTATGGCTCTCCTTTCCTGTGGTGTAAGATTTGAAGGAGGCAGTTTGGCACTGGAGAGGGTAGCTGATATTTTCATCCGAAGTTGTTCAGCCTCTGTACCTGTCAAGTTGTTGTTCCTAATCGCAGATTCTGTGGCTGTGATTAGTTCCACAACAGGTATTTCTTGTGGGGAGATGGCAAAATTTAGTCCTTTTGCCAACACATTTTTCTCAGGTTGTGTCAAGGTCCTGTTAGACAAATTTCTAACCCACAGTTCCTGAGTATTTGTGTTGGAGCCAAACTCCTTATCTTGACTGATGATTTGTGATGAGAAAAACGCTCTCTGTTGTAATTTTAGGAACTTACTTTTTTGACGTTCCTTACTTTTGTGGTGCTGTGATAGTTGAGCCTTTTCAACAAAGCAAGACACTTCTTCCAACAGAGGTGGTGGTAGAAGAGTGGAGAGCTTTAGGAGGCTCTGATCCATTTCAAATGAGAGAGCTTCAATAGTGAAATTGATCTGTCTTATTCTCTCATTGAGAAGCTTGTGTTGAGCTTTAAGGAGGATTCCTTCAGCTCTTTGTCCTTTAATTGTCGAGTTGAGTTTTAAACTGCTGGGGATGAGTTTTTCTTGTCTGCATCTCAGACTGAAACGGAGATGGTTCCTGTAGTCTGCCAACTTCCTTGACATCTTCTCAAATTCTCGCACAGCTTTTAGGGTATCCTTCCCAAAATGAAAAGCAATATGCTGGTGAAGATTCTCAGTCGTCCAGGACATGATGAAATCAAAAAAGGCGTTCAATACAGGATCAACTGGACTTTATTTGTTGCAGAAAACGTTTCGACTTCTGTCCAGAAGTCTTTTTCAATTCTGAATGGAAGCTGTGAGAACGAGAAGTTTTATACAGGCTTACAAGTCACGCACCAACATATGAAATTGGAAACTGAGATAACACCACAAATTAACTAAAATGCCCATTCTATTTAAATTGACAAAACGACACATCCCAGCTTAAACAAAAGGGGGTTTGTAACACATACATGTAAATTGAAAGATCACACCTAACAGTAGGAGGTTCCCTTGAAGTCTCTGTTAGAAGACACAAAACTGTATGTAAATTGACAAACAACACCTCCCAAACAACAAAAGAGGCTGCTCAGAGAACTTTGTTAGTCTAATTTACAGACAAAGCATCCCTGCTCCCATCTGGTGTAAAACGTTTCGGAATCAAATCCAAAACTGAGTTATAAGTCTTAGACAGTTGAAATCTCAGACCTCCTCCTCTGTTAAGAGAAGGTTTTTCTCTCTTAACATACACAGCTTCCTTTACACCCCTTTCAAACCATCTGTGTTCTCGGTCCAAAATTTGAACATTCTGGTCCTCAAAGGAGTGTCCCTTGTCCGTGAGGTGGAGGTGAACGGCTGAATTTTGTCCAGAGGAGGTTGCTCTCCTATGTTGAGACATTCTTTTGTGGATAGGTTGTTTCGTTTCTCCGATGTAACGGTCTGAGCAGACTTCGCTGCACTGGACTGCATAAACCACCCCACTCTGTTTGTGTGTGGGGGTTCTGTCCTTCGGATGCACCAGCCTCTGTCTGAGAGTCCGGCTGGGTTTGAAGTGTACTGGGATGTTGTGTTTGTTGAAAATCCTTCTGAAATTCTCTGAGACTCCAGCAACATAAGGAATGACAATGTTTTTCCGTCTGTTAGACTTTTTCTGTTCATTATTGTGTTTAACAGATTTCCTTGCTGACTTGACAAACGCCCAGTTGGGATATCCGCATGTTTGCAGAGATGTTTTGATGTGTTTCTGTTCCTTTTCCTTCCCTTCTGTCCTTGTGGGGATGTGTTCTGCCCGATGCTGTAAAGTTCTGATGACAGAAAGTTTGTGCTCCAGTGGATGGTGAGAGTCGAACAGGAGATATTGGTCTGTGTGGGTTGGTTTTCTGTAAACTTCAATATTGAGACTGTCATCTCCCTCCATATGCACCAAACAGTCCAAAAAAGGCAGCTTATTGTCGTTAGCATCCTCTCTGGTGAACTTGATGTTGTTATCAACAGAGTTAATGTGTCTGGTGAACGCTTCCACCTCCCTGGCTTGGATTTTGACACAGGTATCATCCACGTATCTGAACCAATGGCTTGGAGTTGTCCCCTCATAGGAGTTTAGGGCTCTCTGTTCCACTTCCTCCATGTAGAGGTTTGCAACAATGGGTGACACTGGAGATCCCATGGCACAGCCGTGCTTCTGTCTGTAAAAACTGTCATTGAACTTGAAATAAGTGGTGGAGAGGCAGAGATCCAGCAGGGTGCAGATGTGGTCTGGGGTTAAGTTGGTCCTTTTGTCCAAATCCTTGTCCTGTAGAAGTCTTTTTTTGACAGTTTCTATTGCTTCAGAAATGGGTATGCATGTGAACAGGGAAGTCACATCATACGATACAAGAGTTTCTCCCGGGGTCAGCTTCAAATGTTGAACTTTGTTGGTGAAATCAATGGAGTTTTTAATATGATGAGGTGTGTTTCCAACCAGAGGAGCTAAAATACCCGCCAGATGTTTAGCAACATTGTATGTCACTGAGTTCATGCTGCTCACGATGGGTCTGAGAGGTGTACCTTCTTTGTGTATTTTTGGAAGTCCATACAGACAAGGAGTGGCCTCCCCCGGGTACAGTCTATAATACAATGATCGATTGATTGTTTTCTCCTTTTCGAGTTTTTGTAGACAATCAATGACTTTCTTTTTAAAGGTGTTAGTCGGGTCCCTCTTCAGATGCTCATAGGTGTTACTGTCATTCAGTAGAGCGGTTGGGAGGAGGTTGCTCAGAGCAACCTCCTCTGGACAAAATTCAGCCGTTCACCTCCACCTCACGGACAAGGGACACTCCTTTGAGGACCAGAATGTTCAAATTTTGGACCGAGAACACAGATGGTTTGAAAGGGGTGTAAAGGAAGCTGTGTATGTTAAGAGAGAAAAACCTTCTCTTAACAGAGGAGGAGGTCTGAGATTTCAACTGTCTAAGACTTATAACTCAGTTTTGGATTTGATTCCGAAACGTTTTACACCAGATGGGAGCAGGGATGCTTTGTCTGTAAATTAGACTAACAAAGTTCTCTGAGCAGCCTCTTTTGTTGTTTGGGAGGTGTTGTTTGTCAATTTACATACAGTTTTGTGTCTTCTAACAGAGACTTCAAGGGAACCTCCTACTGTTAGGTGTGATCTTTCAATTTACATGTATGTGTTACAAACCCCCTTTTGTTTAAGCTGGGATGTGTCGTTTTGTCAATTTAAATAGAATGGGCATTTTAGTTAATTTGTGGTGTTATCTCAGTTTCCAATTTCATATGTTGGTGCGTGACTTGTAAGCCTGTATAAAACTTCTCGTTCTCACAGCTTCCATTCAGAATTGAAAAAGACTTCTGGACAGAAGTCGAAACGTTTTCTGCAACAAATAAAGTCCAGTTGATCCTGTATTGAACGCCTTTTTTGATTTCATCATGTCCTGGACGACTGAGAATCTTCACCAGCATATTGCTTTTCATTTTGGGAAGGATACCCTAAAAGCTGTGCGAGAATTTGAGAAGATGTCAAGGAAGTTGGCAGACTACAGGAACCATCTCCGTTTCAGTCTGAGATGCAGACAAGAAAAACTCATCCCCAGCAGTTTAAAACTCAACTCGACAATTAAAGGACAAAGAGCTGAAGGAATCCTCCTTAAAGCTCAACACAAGCTTCTCAATGAGAGAATAAGACAGATCAATTTCACTATTGAAGCTCTCTCATTTGAAATGGATCAGAGCCTCCTAAAGCTCTCCACTCTTCTACCACCACCTCTGTTGGAAGAAGTGTCTTGCTTTGTTGAAAAGGCTCAACTGTCACAGCACCACAAAAGTAAGGAACGTCAAAAAAGTAAGTTCCTAAAATTACAACAGAGAGCGTTTTTCTCATCACAAATCATCAGTCAAGATAAGGAGTTTGGCTCCAACACAAATACTCAGGAACTGTGGGTTAGAAATTTGTCAACAGGACCTTGACACAACCTGAGAAAAATGTGTTGGCAAAAGGACTAAATTTTGCCATCTCCCCACAAGAAATACCTGTTGTGGAACTAATCACAGCCACAGAATCTGCGATTAGGAACAACAACTTGACAGGTACAGAGGCTGAACAACTTCGGATGAAAATATCAGCTACCCTCTCCAGTGCCAAACTGCCTCCTTCAAATCTTACACCACAGGAAAGGAGAGCCATAACATCCCTCAGCCAAGACCAAAACATCACCATTTTACCAGCGGACAAAGGAAGATGCACAGTAATACTCAACACGTCGGACTACCAGGAGAAAATAACCGCTCTACTGAATGACAGTAACACCTATGAGCATCTGAAGAGGGACCCGACTAACACCTTTAAAAAGAAAGTCATTGATTGTCTACAAAAACTCGAAAAGGAGAAAACAATCAATCGATCATTGTATTATAGACTGTACCCGGGGGAGGCCACTCCTTGTCTGTATGGACTTCCAAAAATACACAAAGAAGGTACACCTCTCAGACCCATCGTGAGCAGCATGAACTCAGTGACATACAATGTTGCTAAACATCTGGCGGGTATTTTAGCTCCTCTGGTTGGAAACACACCTCATCATATTAAAAACTCCATTGATTTCACCAACAAAGTTCAACATTTGAAGCTGACCCCGGGAGAAACTCTTGTATCGTATGATGTGACTTCCCTGTTCACATGCATACCCATTTCTGAAGCAATAGAAACTGTCAAAAAAAGACTTCTACAGGACAAGGATTTGGACAAAAGGACCAACTTAACCCCAGATCACATCTGCACCCTGCTGGATCTCTGCCTCTCCACCACTTATTTCAAGTTCAATGACAGTTTTTACAGACAGAAGCACGGCTGTGCCATGGGATCTCCAGTGTCACCCATTGTTGCAAACCTCTACATGGAGGAAGTGGAACAGAGAGCCCTAAACTCCTATGAGGGGACAACTCCAAGCCATTGGTTCAGATACGTGGATGATACCTGTGTCAAAATCCAAGCCAGGGAGGTGGAAGCGTTCACCAGACACATTAACTCTGTTGATAACAACATCAAGTTCACCAGAGAGGATGCTAACGACAATAAGCTGCCTTTTTTGGACTGTTTGGTGCATATGGAGGGAGATGACAGTCTCAATATTGAAGTTTACAGAAAACCAACCCACACAGACCAATATCTCCTGTTCGACTCTCACCATCCACTGGAGCACAAACTTTCTGTCATCAGAACTTTACAGCATCGGGCAGAACACATCCCCACAAGGACAGAAGGGAAGGAAAAGGAACAGAAACACATCAAAACATCTCTGCAAACATGCGGATATCCCAACTGGGCGTTTGTCAAGTCAGCAAGGAAATCTGTTAAACACAATAATGAACAGAAAAAGTCTAACAGACGGAAAAACATTGTCATTCCTTATGTTGCTGGAGTCTCAGAGAATTTCAGAAGGATTTTCAACAAACACAACATCCCAGTACACTTCAAACCCAGCCGGACTCTCAGACAGAGGCTGGTGCATCCGAAGGACAGAACCCCCACACACAAACAGAGTGGGGTGGTTTATGCAGTCCAGTGCAGCGAAGTCTGCTCAGACCGTTACATCGGAGAAACGAAACAACCTATCCACAAAAGAATGTCTCAACATAGGAGAGCAACCTCCTCTGGACAAAATTCAGCCGTTCACCTCCACCTCACGGACAAGGGACACTCCTTTGAGGACCAGAATGTTCAAATTTTGGACCGAGAACACAGATGGTTTGAAAGGGGTGTAAAGGAAGCTGTGTATGTTAAGAGAGAAAAACCTTCTCTTAACAGAGGAGGAGGTCTGAGATTTCAACTGTCTAAGACTTATAACTCAGTTTTGGATTTGATTCCGAAACGTTTTACACCAGATGGGAGCAGGGATGCTTTGTCTGTAAATTAGACTAACAAAGTTCTCTGAGCAGCCTCTTTTGTTGTTTGGGAGGTGTTGTTTGTCAATTTACATACAGTTTTGTGTCTTCTAACAGAGACTTCAAGGGAACCTCCTACTGTTAGGTGTGATCTTTCAATTTACATGTATGTGTTACAAACCCCCTTTTGTTTAAGCTGGGATGTGTCGTTTTGTCAATTTAAATAGAATGGGCATTTTAGTTAATTTGTGGTGTTATCTCAGTTTCCAATTTCATATGTTGGTGCGTGACTTGTAAGCCTGTATAAAACTTCTCGTTCTCACAGCTTCCATTCAGAATTGAAAAAGACTTCTGGACAGAAGTCGAAACGTTTTCTGCAACAAATAAAGTCCAGTTGATCCTGTATTGAACGCCTTTTTTGATTTCATCATGTCCTGGACGACTGAGAATCTTCACCAGCATATTGCTTTTCATTTTGGGAAGGATACCCTAAAAGCTGTGCGAGAATTTGAGAAGATGTCAAGGAAGTTGGCAGACTACAGGAACCATCTCCGTTTCAGTCTGAGATGCAGACAAGAAAAACTCATCCCCAGCAGTTTAAAACTCAACTCGACAATTAAAGGACAAAGAGCTGAAGGAATCCTCCTTAAAGCTCAACACAAGCTTCTCAATGAGAGAATAAGACAGATCAATTTCACTATTGAAGCTCTCTCATTTGAAATGGATCAGAGCCTCCTAAAGCTCTCCACTCTTCTACCACCACCTCTGTTGGAAGAAGTGTCTTGCTTTGTTGAAAAGGCTCAACTGTCACAGCACCACAAAAGTAAGGAACGTCAAAAAAGTAAGTTCCTAAAATTACAACAGAGAGCGTTTTTCTCATCACAAATCATCAGTCAAGATAAGGAGTTTGGCTCCAACACAAATACTCAGGAACTGTGGGTTAGAAATTTGTCCAACAGGACCTTGACACAACCTGAGAAAAATGTGTTGGCAAAAGGACTAAATTTTGCCATCTCCCCACAAGAAATACCTGTTGTGGAACTAATCACAGCCACAGAATCTGCGATTAGGAACAACAACTTGACAGGTACAGAGGCTGAACAACTTCGGATGAAAATATCAGCTACCCTCTCCAGTGCCAAACTGCCTCCTTCAAATCTTACACCACAGGAAAGGAGAGCCATAACATCACTCAGCCAAGACCAAAACATCACCATTTTACCAGCGGACAAAGGAAGATGCACAGTAATACTCAACACGTCGGACTACCAGGAGAAAATAACCGCTCTACTGAATGACAGTAACACCTATGAGCATCTGAAGAGGGACCCGACTAACACCTTTAAAAAGAAAGTCATTGATTGTCTACAAAAACTCGAAAAGGAGAAAACAATCAATCGATCATTGTATTATAGACTGTACCCGGGGGAGGCCACTCCTTGTCTGTATGGACTTCCAAAAATACACAAAGAAGGTACACCTCTCAGACCCATCGTGAGCAGCATGAACTCAGTGACATACAATGTTGCTAAACATCTGGCGGGTATTTTAGCTCCTCTGGTTGGAAACACACCTCATCATATTAAAAACTCCATTGATTTCACCAACAAAGTTCAACATTTGAAGCTGACCCCGGGAGAAACTCTTGTATCGTATGATGTGACTTCCCTGTTCACATGCATACCCATTTCTGAAGCAATAGAAACTGTCAAAAAAAGACTTCTACAGGACAAGGATTTGGACAAAAGGACCAACTTAACCCCAGATCACATCTGCACCCTGCTGGATCTCTGCCTCTCCACCACTTATTTCAAGTTCAATGACAGTTTTTACAGACAGAAGCACGGCTGTGCCATGGGATCTCCAGTGTCACCCATTGTTGCAAACCTCTACATGGAGGAAGTGGAACAGAGAGCCCTAAACTCCTATGAGGGGACAACTCCAAGCCATTGGTTCAGATACGTGGATGATACCTGTGTCAAAATCCAAGCCAGGGAGGTGGAAGCGTTCACCAGACACATTAACTCTGTTGATAACAACATCAAGTTCACCAGAGAGGATGCTAACGACAATAAGCTGCCTTTTTTGGACTGTTTGGTGCATATGGAGGGAGATGACAGTCTCAATATTGAAGTTTACAGAAAACCAACCCACACAGACCAATATCTCCTGTTCGACTCTCACCATCCACTGGAGCACAAACTTTCTGTCATCAGAACTTTACAGCATCGGGCAGAACACATCCCCACAAGGACAGAAGGGAAGGAAAAGGAACAGAAACACATCAAAACATCTCTGCAAACATGCGGATATCCCAACTGGGCGTTTGTCAAGTCAGCAAGGAAATCTGTTAAACACAATAATGAACAGAAAAAGTCTAACAGACGGAAAAACATTGTCATTCCTTATGTTGCTGGAGTCTCAGAGAATTTCAGAAGGATTTTCAACAAACACAACATCCCAGTACACTTCAAACCCAGCCGGACTCTCAGACAGAGGCTGGTGCATCCGAAGGACAGAACCCCCACACACAAACAGAGTGGGGTGGTTTATGCAGTCCAGTGCAGCGAAGTCTGCTCAGACCGTTACATCGGAGAAACGAAACAACCTATCCACAAAAGAATGTCTCAACATAGGAGAGCAACCTCCTCTGGACAAAATTCAGCCGTTCACCTCCACCTCACGGACAAGGGACACTCCTTTGAGGACCAGAATGTTCAAATTTTGGACCGAGAACACAGATGGTTTGAAAGGGGTGTAAAGGAAGCTGTGTATGTTAAGAGAGAAAAACCTTCTCTTAACAGAGGAGGAGGTCTGAGATTTCAACTGTCTAAGACTTATAACTCAGTTTTGGATTTGATTCCGAAACGTTTTACACCAGATGGGAGCAGGGATGCTTTGTCTGTAAATTAGACTAACAAAGTTCTCTGAGCAGCCTCTTTTGTTGTTTGGGAGGTGTTGTTTGTCAATTTACATACAGTTTTGTGTCTTCTAACAGAGACTTCAAGGGAACCTCCTACTGTTAGGTGTGATCTTTCAATTTACATGTATGTGTTACAAACCCCCTTTTGTTTAAGCTGGGATGTGTCGTTTTGTCAATTTAAATAGAATGGGCATTTTAGTTAATTTGTGGTGTTATCTCAGTTTCCAATTTCATATGTTGGTGCGTGACTTGTAAGCCTGTATAAAACTTCTCGTTCTCACAGCTTCCATTCAGAATTGAAAAAGACTTCTGGACAGAAGTCGAAACGTTTTCTGCAACAAATAAAGTCCAGTTGATCCTGTATTGAACGCCTTTTTTGAGTTCTGCCCTGTCACTCAGGAACCACAACAAAGGTGTTGAGTAGAGAAAAAAAAAACAGAATCCCCACTTCTGGGTGGCTGGTCTTAGACAATCTTGGAAGTGAAGATGCTGGGTGTGGAGGTCCTTGGCTGGTGTGGTTTCATGTAATCTGCGGTTGTCAGGCCGGTTGGATGTACTACCCAATTCTCCAAAATGTCTTTGGAGATGGCTTATAGTAGATAAATGAACTATCAGCCCATAGGCATTGGTTCTGGTGGATATTCCTGCAGTCAGAATTGCAATTGCCCCCTCAAAACTTACAACATCTTTGGCATTGTTCTGTGTGATAAAACTGCACATTTTAGCCTTTTATTAGGGTTACTGAAAAACTGAGAAGAGGACTGAAAAGAAACACTGAAAAAGCAGGTAAAATAGCTGAGATGCATGCACATTCATTGAATTTATACTACTCTACTCAGCATTTTGAATCCTACTGTTCATTTAACTCCCATAATCTTGTTTGAATGAAAATTGTATTTTACTGCAACGCAGAGCAAAACATTGTGTTTCTTTTATGTCTGAGAAATTCTATGCTGAGGGTTTTGTTTGAAGTGTGTTTTTGGACGCATCAAGATCCACTGATAATTGTTTTATAATCACATTTTAGCTCTCTGAATCATAACTGAATTAAATTGTGTGGGTCCAGAGAGTCCCACCCAGCAAATTCACCAGTGTTAAAATATCAGTGTTAGCACATATTAGAGTACAGTGTTGAGACTTTGGTGTTAAATTCATCATTAATAACTCAATGCAAATGTTATGCCATAAGAGTATGGGGGTTAAATGTCAGAGCTGATGGTTTTTAACACAGATGAGTGTAACGTTGAACATCCGGGTACTTCACAAAGTTTGCTTCTGGAAGAATCTGAAGAATTTCACAGACGCCATTTTTTTTACTCCCTTGGATCGGGAGGGCGGGAGTAAGTAGCAATCTTTTTAATTACTTTTTCGGTCTTTTATTATTGTTGAAATTTACCTATATTTTCAGTTTTGTTTAAATTTTTGGTGGATGAAATGAAACCCTAATTTATTTTTACAACTTTTTTTTTTTTTTTTCAAAATCAGAAAGCGACATTTGCTTCGGTCAGTTCAATAGCCGTTTCGTCCAAGTCGAGCAGAAATGGGTCCAGAGTCATTTTTATCATCTTACTTAAATGTCCTGGTATTGCAGGGATTTTAGTTTGAAAATTGTGCGTTTGCAAAGTCAGTAAAAACTACGTTGTTAGCATATGCTACGTCACGTTCAAACACTTAAAAGAGAGCGCTATGTTATACTCATCGCATAGTAAGTTAAACTGTTGATAATGTGCCTGGCGATTCTGAATCGATTCTAAAAGCCCCCAATTTTATTTTAAAACATGTTTANATCGCATAGTAAGTAAAACTGTTGATAATGTGCCTGGCGATTCTGAATCGATTCTAAAAGCCCCCAAATTTATTTTAAAACATGTTTAATTTTATATTTTTCCACTCCTACTCCTGAGTGTTCTGCATATTACATTTTGTGTCCGTTCGGCCACCGACCGTAGAATTTTGGCCGTGCAGGCCACCGTACAGAAAGCTACCGTAGTTAGCCTGCTAGCATGAAGGAGAGAGACTTCACTGAAGATCCAAAACAACTGCACAAACACAGTTGTTTCGGTTCTTCAGTGAAGACTCAATGTTGTTTTTTTTCAGGCTTTACATGCAAAAATGAGGAACGCAATCGTGACTTGATTGCTCAGCTTCCCACTGTTGACTCAAACCGCTCTGCTTGCCTCTAACACTGAGCAGGTTAGTTTTTAACTGGAGCCTTTGGGTCGTTAGATTGCCCTGGTTTATCTGTTCAGATCGTGCGGAGTTATATGATTACTGTGGCTTACCAGTAAATTACCCTTTACTGTGTTCCTGGATGGTTTTGTTTTGTCATAGTGTTTCTTTATGTCAGGATAAGGAAAACATATTTTAGATTAATTATGAGTGTTTCAATGAAGCGCTAGTTGTGTCCATGTTCATACTTTTATATTGTAAAGCAGTTCTTAAAAAATAAGCATGGAATTGCTCTATCTACCTGTATATATTTTGCCTAATTTTGTCTCTCTTCCCATAGACTTCCAGTGTTGATTGTTACACCATGATAATCAAAGTACAACATAAAAATTGCAAAAAGTATATAAAACTGCAAGACAGCAACTTTGAAGCGTTCCTTTCTGAAGGTAAAATATCTATCCATATATTTGTGTGCGTTTGGATTTTTGTGTATATATTTCAATTGTTTTTTTTCTTCTATTTAGTGAGAGAGAGCTTCTCCATCTACAGTATGCAGACAGGATAACAGTGGAAGATGACTCTGGCACGGAAGTGGAGGACTGTGTGTTTGCAGAACTGTCCACGGTTCCTGGGATTTGCTTTGTCATCAAGGAATATTCTGAAGATGGTATTGTTATCACAAGCTAATACGTTTGATATTGTTGGTTTTATCTTGTTTTAGGACAACAAAATCCATTACGTATATTAACTGTTGCCTAACAAAAATAGACCACCGGTACTTGAAATCAAATTGTCATAAACAAACTAAACTTTGCCATTTCAGTATTCCATTTTATTGTCACTTTACACATGGATACAAAATTCTACAATGGTTTATTCAACACTATGAAGTACTGGTATGTAAATCTAAAGCCCACAGTATAGCTCTGCGTACGTCCGTACGTACGCGCGTACTGTACGCAGAGAGTTCAACCCCACACCCCAGCGTACATTCTCGTGTAAATTCTTGCATATTTGCACCAAATTCTTGACTTCATTTCCTTAATTTCATCATTTCTGCTATTCTTTTCAGCCTCTTTTTGCCTCTAATTAGCTTTAAGAAACCGAATGAAAAGAAGGTGGCACGTAATACTCAAGTATCCACCCTGAGCAGCTGCAGCGCAGCTCTGCTCCACAGACGAGGAGCATTTACCTACGGGACAAATTGAGATTGCTGATTGGTCATTCGCTGACACGCCTACTGAATTGATTGACAGCCAGGTCGGGGTGGGGTGGGGGTGAAGGCGAGAGCTGGCAGCTTCAGCCGCAGCGGTGTTCTGTGTTTATATGTTAATAAAAAGTTCTAAAAAACAAAACAGGGAGCGCTGGTCCTGCAGCCCACACATCAGACCAGCCCACCAGGAAATCTCCAGAACCTCCTGCAGCCACGCTGGACCTGAGTTTAATTCGCTCGTGACAAATTTGTTCATTTCTCATCATTTCAGTCATGGAGTCAACGGAGGAGGAAGCGATCACTTGCCTTTTGGCAAACAAAACCAAAAGAAAAGGCCAGATCAGGGATGAAGAAGAGGAATTTAATACATTTGGGTCACATACAAAACAGTCCGGCGCCGTGCAGTTTATTGTGCGACACCGCGTTTGCATATGCGTTCATAAAATTTTAGTTTTGCACGTACATGCCCTGCGGGGCTACGCTTGTTCCTCTGCGTAGCATGTGCATACCTCTACATATGAACATACACAGAGCTATACTGGGGGCTTAAGTTTTTATCCACTGGCTGCCTCTTTTATTTCTGTTTGTACTTGTTTTCTTAGACTCGAGCACACCGCAATCACCTCCATCCACATCACGGTCTTCTTCCAGCTGGAGTATGCTGTGTGTGTAGTGGCAGCAGTGATTATGAAGTGTCAAGAGCGCCAAAGCAAATCAGAATGGATGATGAAGATATTGAAAGTTCTTCTGCCAGAGAGGTAATATTGTTACTGGATGATTTCATATGTCATTAATTTTAAAGTCAATCCATTGAAATTTATACTCAAAAGTTAAGTTACGGGCGGCCGTGGCACAGTGGTAATGGCAGTCGACCCCCGATCGGAAGGTTGGAGGTTCGAATCCCGCATCCGCCCACCATGTGTCGTTGTGTCCCTGGGCAAGACACTTAACCCCGAGTTGCTCCCGGTATGTCTGGATGGCGCCTTGCAAGGCAGGCTACCACTACCGGTGTATGAATGTGTGTATGAATGGGTGGATGGCTGGTATTGTAAAGCGCTTTGGGGCTCCTCACAGGGGGCTGGAAAGCGCTATATAAATAAGCTCCATTTACCATTTACCATGTTTGTAAGGAATAATAAGATAAAGCTGGTGCTGTATAAATAACCTGAACTGAATTTTTACTGGGATGACAGGGAAATCCTACCACCCCACATATTTTAATTATGTAGGCATTTTTATGATTACGCTTGATAGGAACAAAAATGTCAGACTATTTATCGTAAATTATATTGATAAGTTAAAATAAAATAAATACCAGTCTCACTCTTTTAATGGTGTCTAGTTGGTAAAGTAGATTCTAAAGACAAAACCAGGAGGGGCAGCTGTAGTTGAGGAATATGAAGAAACCGGAACACTGGGTGATGCTAGAAGAAGGCAGATGGTTAATATGCTTTCAGCACACATGGTTGAGTCTGAAGGGTAAGTCAATGAGTGAAATAATGTTAGACTGCTGTTCAGGTTTTTAATATGGCTGTCAATCTATTAGTTATTTTCTTGCATGTTTTACATTAACTTGCAATTTATTGATAATTGCTCATTTTTATGTGTGGAATGTTCTTATTAGCATTGGGGTGGTCCAGTATCCTGTTTTTTCAAACCTATTTCACGAATAGCCTCACTGTTCCACCAGCCTCCCTCTCATTCACACACATGTACTCTGTCTTACTACGGCTGACTTTCATTCATCTTCTTTCAAGTGCATACGTCCACCTCTCCAAGTTCTCTTCCACTTGTTCCCTGTTCTCACCACAGATCACAATGTCATCTGCAAACATCATAGTCCATGGGTGTTCCTGCCTGACCTCATCTGTTAGTCGGTCCATCACCAGAGCAAACAAGAAGGGGCTCCTTGATCCTTGATGCACTCCCACCTCCACCTTGAAGCTATCTGTCACTCCCACAGCACATCTCACCACTGTCCTGCTGTCTTCATACATGTCCTGTACCAGTCTAACATACTTCTCTGCCACTCCAGATTTCCTCATGTAATACCACACCTCTGTTGGCATCCTGTCATGTGCTTTTTCTAAATCCACAAAGACACAATGGAGTTCTTTCTGACCCTCTCTGTACTTCTCTATCAACATCCTCAAATCAAAGATGCATCTGTGGTGCTCTTTCTTGGCATGAAACCATACTGCTGCTCACAGATAGTCACCTCTTGTCTAAGTCTTGCTTCCACAACTCTCTCCCAGATCTTCATTGTGTGGCTCATCAACTTAATTCCCCTGTAGTTGCTACAACTCTGTACATCACCCTTGTTCTTAAAAATGGGAACCAGCACACTTCTTCTCCATTCTTCAGGCATTTTCTCACCCTCAAATATTCCATTAAATATTTGAGTCAAAAACCTCACTGCCATCTCTCCAAGACATTTCCAAACCTCCACTGGTATGTCATCAGGTCCTACTGCCTTCCCCTTCTTCATTCTTTTCAGAGCTTTCCGGACTTCACCCTCACTAATCTTTCCCACTTCCTGGTCCACAGTTTCTATGACCTCCACTCTTCTTTCTCTTTCATTCTCTTCATTCATTAGCTCCTCAAAGTAATCCTTCCATCTTCCCATCACACTCTCCTCACTTGTTAGAACATTACCATCTTTAATACGCCTAACCTGCTAACGAATATTTATTTTGATTCAATGCATTTAAATCCGTAGATTAATAACCTCTTTTTGGTTATTCACAGGAGAATTCCTCAGCGTCAAACTAAAGAGAAATATGCGCTGGGGATCATTACCTTGTTCCCTGCATTGAAGGATCCATTTTCCAGAAAAGGATATGTAAGTTCTGATAACTTATCTTGACTCAGTGTGGTCTTGTTTGGTATGTGCATTTTGATTACAAGCCTGATGATAAATGCCTCAAAATGTAAACACAAACTGGTTTTGAAGTGGATTTTTAATTTTCTAATGGCATAAATTCTGTTCTGTTCTCAGGAACATTACTATGACAGCCAAAGCGGCTCTGGATTTCTTGCCTGGCGGCTAAAGACAATCCAGAGAAAGACAAAACTTGTGTGCAAGGACCCAAAAATACAGACACCTGGAGGAGGTGGTCCAACACAAGAGAGGGAACTGCCTCAGGCCAATCCTCAGTTGGATGAGGAGATTTGTAAAGCAGCCATATCCTTAATGAACCACACCAATGATCAAGAAATCATCTTGCAGAAGATGAAGAAAACCTTTGAGTACAGACACCGTCTTGTTCATGATCCACATGAATCGCACAACATACTTTCGCTGTTTCCAAGGTTTCTTGACACAAAAGGGCTGGTATGTATTGGTATCCTCTAATGAAACCCTTTGGTTTTTTTTTTTGGCCATGCGGTGCTTGTGGAAATTGTTACAAATAGCTATGCAATGTCTCTTTGATGTTGCAGATACTGCAAGATTTTACACTGCTCTTTGGACCAGAGAAGTCGACTAAACTGCTGGAGAAGTGGCATACATCCTTCAAAGGAAAGGTGTTACAAGAAGCTGAGGGCCTGACAGCTACACCATTACTTCTAAATTTGCTCAGGTCTGCCAGGAACCAGGATGTAGAGGAGCCATTGGACTACCAACCAGGTATTCGCTGAACAGTATTTCAATCATCTGGCCATCATTCCTTTAGGAGAAGAAAATGTGGGAGACAGCCTTTGATACATTTTTTTTTTCTTTTGTCAATTCTGTCAGAGTGGGATAGTGACATGGCATCATTTCTGCTGCTGCTGCATATTCTGCCACCTCAGCCTGCAAAGAAAAAAATGCTGAAGATCAGTGCTGCTCAGGCTATGGACCATCTTGTTGTGTTTCACAAGGTAAATGCTGTGCAACTGAATCATTTTGTAGCAGACTGTGGAACAAAATTAAAATTAGCATTATTTGGTTTATTGCTACAGTCATGTAAGAGCTTTGATGAGCACCTTCTGCACCAGGAGAGACAGTGCCAGCCATACCTCCTTGCATCTGGAACCAACAAGCAGTCGGTCAGCGCATACTACATTGTGGTAGATAAGAAGCTCATCCCCTGCCAAGGGACCACATCCTTGGCAGCAATTGATGAACTCTTTAAACTTCACTTTGTTTTCAGCATAAGTTATGATAGTGCTCTAACAAACATGTACACTTTCCTGCAGACCACTGTCTATGGTATTGATGTGGACAGCACAAAAGAAAATCCAAAAGTGAAAGAGTTAAGAGCAAAGTTCATGAACAGGAGCTAAGGGTGAAGTTTATATCTGGTGTATCTCGCAAGCTAAAAGACAAGAATTTGACAAATGTATCGGTGTCACATTTGTAGATCATTTCACAATGCACCCAGTGGATTAATCCAGCATCTTAAATATTTTCATGGGCTCTACCCAGGCAAAAAATTTGTTCTCATTTGTGCCCAAGATGCATGTTCATTACAGTTCAGAAGTTTCAAAGGTTTTAGAAAGCATCTAAATAGTTGTCACAGTATTGCTAACACAAGAACAAGTCCAGATTTTCCAAATCCACATCAGTCATATGCTATTGAACATACAGGTCAGGAAGGTGTGCCTCACATGGCTGAAGAGGCACCTTCAACATCTTTTATGTCCAGTGAGCAGGCAAAGGACATGTGTGCTTCAGTTGTAGCAAAGTTACAGGGCCGTGGTGTTTCCAACAATGTTGTGTTGTCTGTTGTTGAAAGCATGGAGGACTATGTCAATGAACTTCATAGGAAACTTAAAGACCAAGTGATGAGTGTGGTGCCAGCCAATAATCCCTGTAGAAATGCAGTGGAAGAGGTCTTCAGCAATGTCTTTAATCCCTTTAGTGAATTAAACACAAACTCTAAATGGACCAAGTATTTTACTGAAAAATGGGGTGTTGTCGAGCCAGTTGAAATTCATTTGGGAGTGAGGTATGATTCAAAAAGAAACAAAATATCTGGAGTATATGAGCAAGTTCCTGTAAATGACACTTTTATTTATGTACCTCTCTTTAAAACATTGGAGTTTATTTTCAAAAATGCTGAAGTTCGCGGTCAACTCGATAAAGCCTCCACTCTGAATGGCTTGTATAAGGATTTTTGTGATGGCAAATATTACAAACAAAATCCATTATTTTCAAAATGCAAAGGTGCTTTAGAAATTCAAGTTTATTATGATGACTTTGAAACAGCAAATCCCCTAGGGTCAAAACAAGGCATTCATAAACTTGGATGTCTCTATTTTACATTGCGCAACTTGCCACCCAATTTAAATTCGTCATTGATGAACATCCATCTTATTTCTTTGTTTCATTCTCAAGATGCCAAAAAATATGGTATTGACAAAATACTTTCTCCATTTATAGATGATGTAAAAATACTAGAACAACGTGGTATGGAAGTGTCATTTACTGAGCAACCTCTCTATGGCACTGTTGCACAAATAACTGGAGATAATTTAGGTTTAAACTCAATTCTTGGTTATGTTGAGTCGTTCTCCGCGAACTACTACTGTAGAATGTGTCTTATTGACAAAGTCTCTGCTCAGACAGTCTTCAGTGAAGATGACCCACGACTAAAGTTGCGTACGAAAATAACTAATGAGGAGCACTACAGATATCTTGTGGCGAACCCAAGGGAAGGTTCATGTTTTGGTATTAAACACAACAGCATCCTTAACTCCTTGAGTTATTTCAGCGTATCGGATAATTTTGTGTTGGATATCATGCACGATATCTTGGAGGGTGTAGCACAATATGAAGTAAAGTTGTTGTTTGAATATTTAAATAAGAACTTTATTTCTACTGAAAACATACTTCAACGCGTTTATGCATTTAACTATGGCTTTTTGGATAAAAAGAATCGTCCTACTCGCATAAACTTGTTTTGTACTGGTATTGGCCTCAACGCCAGTCAGACATTATGCCTCATTCGGAACATTCCTCTGATTTTTGGTGACGTTGTACCAGAGGGTGACAGGCATTGGCATTTGCTCCTGCTTTTGTTACACATTGTTAATATTGTGTTTTCCCAGTGCGTTACCTATGGCATGACTGTATTTTTAAAACATCTTATTGAAGAGCATCACAAGTTGTTTGTGGACTTGTACCCACAAAATAATCTGATACCTAAACATCACTTTATGATACACTATCCTGAGAGTATACGCCAAATTGGACCCTTGGTGCATGTTTGGAGTATGAGGTATGAAGCCAAACACAAGTTCTTTAAGGAGAGCATAAAAAATTTCAAGAACATAACTAAATCCCTTGCAAAGAAACATCAGATTGCTGTTGCTTATCATTGGGAATCTTTATCAGTAAATGGCATTGAGTCTGGTCCTGTCAAATTCAAAACTTTGACTACTGTAAAACATGGTAACATAATTTCTGAGTATTTTCATATTGAGATGTCAAGTGAAATGCATTTCACAAATTGGGTCAAACATAATGGCATTGAATTTCACACTGGACTTGTTTGCACAGATTTTATCAATGAGCTGCCTGTTTTCAGTAAGATTATATTAGTATTTTTGAGAGATGGTATTTATTTTCTGGTATCTGAGATGGAAACCACATTTGTGGAACATTTTCATGCTTTTCATGTTGTTGACCAAATGCACAAGGTTTCAGTTGTTAGACTTTGTGATTTAAGACACTTTAAGCCCTTTGATATTCAAATGTCTTACGGTACAGATTATTTTATCTATGTTGTGCCTGATAGCTGTATTGTTTAGATTAAACAGATTTTTTGCTCTGTTCTGAGCTGATGTGAGATGAATTGTGTGATCATTAAAAAATGTGAAATGGTAGTTGTGTGTGGTCTCTTCCTCTAGATTGACAACTTTACACTAATGATTGTAGATTTTAGCCAATACAGTAGTGTTAATTTGAGGGTATGTTATCCATTTATATTTACATATAGTAGAGTTATTTTTGTAAATTTAACACTATAAAAAAAGTTAGAAAACAACACTTTCAGTGTTAAACTTTTATTCTCTCACAGTGTCCAATGTGTGATTTTAACACTAATTTAGTGTACTTTTAAAACTCTAATGGTGTTAATATTATACACCACAAAAGTGTTGTTTTTTTAACTCTTTCGAAAGTGTTAATTTAACACTGCAGCAGTGGTTCCCATATAAAGTCTGCAAAAGTGTTGATTTTAACTCTGATGGTGTTAAATCTGCACTTTCAAATTTGCAGTGAGAATTTGCACAATAATTTGTAAATTTGCTTTAAAAAAAGCTGAAATTAGAAAAAAAATAGCTGAAAAGTAGCTGAAAAGGCAGAACAAAGCTTAATATACTGTACCAGAAGGAAGTGGAGAGAGCACACTTGTGCCCAATTAGGCCAAAAAAGCATAACTGAGCACAAAAACGTATAAGATATAATACAGAAGAAGAAATTAGCATAAAAACAGCTGAATAGTAGCTTAAAAAACAGAAAGAAGCTTGAGTTAGAAGAAAGTGGAGGGAGCACATTTTAGCTGAAAAAAGTTGAAACG
Organism: Garcialebias charrua; assembly: GCA_038048925.1. Classification (NCBI taxonomy): domain Eukaryota; kingdom Metazoa; phylum Chordata; class Actinopteri; order Cyprinodontiformes; family Rivulidae; genus Garcialebias; species Garcialebias charrua. The sequence goes on along the minus strand of JBBPBX010003850.1, from coordinate 33,573 downwards.
AGTGCAGAAAAGGTGGAATTAGATGTAAAAGCTAAAATTAACATAAAACAGCTAAATATTGGCTGAAATAGCAGAAATAGCTAAAGCTTACAGAAATAAGCTGAAATTAGCATAACAAGCTGAAAATAGCTGAAATAAGTTAAAAGAAGCACAAACATGTTGTAGTTAGCATAAATAATCTAAAAGGAGCACAAACAGCTGAAAGTGGCTGATTTTTTATTTATTTATTTGCACAGCTGAAAGAAGCTGAAACAGAACAAAATGTGAAAAAAAGCAGTAAAAGGTTGTAAACAGATCTGAAGATTTGAAGGATGAAAAATTAGCTCAATTCATTTTCTATGAAGGAAAATAAATGGCATAAAAGGCTAAATATTTTAAAAAGCTAAAGCTGCACCACCATTCTCCTGAAAGAGATGAATGTTTTGATGTATGAATTGTTGAAATAGCACAAAAAACTGTGGAAAGAGAAGGATGCTAAAAAATGTACGGAATAGATCAAGTAATCAGAATATTAATAAATATTAACAGGATCACAATAGTGTGAATTTTTATTAAGCATCCACACAATAAAAGGGAAAAATATGGAAAACATACATGAACTCAGAATTGAAAAAGAACATTTGAGTTCAGCTGAAAGCCTCTGAGGACACCGGACAGCCTTGATGCAGACAAGCAGAATGACAACTGATAGATTATATCAATCCCATCATTCCAATTCCTCACATTTATGTTACTTTACTGTAATATTATGAAAAAAACAGGAAAATATCCAAATTATTTCTGCCCTAAAAAGCTCTGCTTACCTTTCAACCTGCAAAAATGCTGCTTCTGTGTGCTTAACACTGATGTACTGAAACAGGAAATGAGCAATAATCACATTAGTAGATTATCTTTTATTCAAACTGCAACTGACTTGAATCCTTTGACTGCTGACACGGACAATATGGGGGGGATGGGGGATAGTTAAGCTTTATAAACAGTTAAATAGACCAGCCTTTATTTCTGTGATTCAGGATTCAAGAGATGCACATTTCTGGAGAACC